>JAODVN010011914.1:0-11271 GCA_025434125.1 Chologaster cornuta
TCAACAGCCCACAGATCCATGGTCAAATAAATCACTGTGACAAAATGCCATTAGCAGTGTTTTACAGCATTTCTCTTGCAGGTTCCTAGTAATTTTGCTCACCTAACCCCGGATCCTTAAACTCTTGATCATTTTCTCTCTTACTGAATGTGTGAATGTGAACATGACTATTTTTTTAAAAAAATTTTACCGGACGTTGTGTCCCAGCCCATGCTCCCCCGCACCCTGCATTCCTCTTCTTCACTGTGTAGCTGCCAGATTTGGGGAAGCTCCTTTCTGCACCTTGCGTATTTCCTCTCTTTCCGCTGGTGTCTGGACGGTCTTTCCTTTTTCTGCCTTATACTGAGGCTCCATTGTTGTTTTAGTGGCGAGAGCTGTGCTGGCAATGCTCAGTGTGTCTGCACAGGTTATGTTTTGATCTGGCGATACGGTGGGGAGGTCATTTTTGGTACAGTTTTGGTATACGGCTAGGTTTCTGTTGAATAATAATGCCTTACTTAGATGTCTCGCTGCTCAAATACACCTGGTTGAAATTAATGGGTCGTTAGAAGCCTGATAACGACCCATTCATGTGAATCAGGTGTGTTGGAGCACGGAGACATCTACAACATGGAGGACAGCGGCCCTCCAGGACCAGGGTTGAAAAGCCCTAAAGGACACGCATCCACACTCGCACAGTCTCCCCTGGAGCTCCCGTGCCCTGCATGTTGTAGGTGTATCCCTGCTCAAATACACCTGATTCAAATGAATGGGTTTTTGCAAGCCTGCTAACAAACCCGTTCATTTGAATCAGGTGTGCGGGGGCAGGGAGAGATCTGAAACATGCAGGGCACCGGCTCTCCAGGACCAGGATTGTGCACCACTTCTACACGCTCATTCACACAGTGAGAATACAAGAAGCTGGATATCCTAGACATCTGTCAAAACTCTGAGTCAACTAGGGACTGTTCATTGCTCACCTGTAAATTTGTAATGAGACATCGTTTTAGACACATTTGTTGTTTACTGAAGATATAACAGCATATAGTATATTATCCCAGAGATGCAAAACACTTTCTCTGTGAACATAACGCATAACATTTGGGCTGGAAAATACATTTTCATATGCCAACATTTGATTAAACATTTCCCGGTATTCTTAGCAGTAGTTAACCTTTATTGTGACATATTTGATATATTTTCATTAAATTGAAAGTCCAAAAGTAAGATTATAATGTGTATTTGCAGCCAAGAAATGTTTGAGAAACAGCTAGACCCTGTCAGACCAATTTTCCTTTTTTTCTATCCAAGTGAAACTGCTGCAGTATAAATATTTGCCCGTATACTGTGGAATTAAGGTGGCGTGCTTCATTACAAATTCCTCCTGTTTTTACTTGGTGGGATCATAGTTAACAGCAGCTCGCGTTTGGAGATTTAATATTGACACAGGCCTGGAGAGTGAGTGGGATTGCTGTTTGCCCTCAAAGATAGGCCCGTTTTCCTAATCGCTAAGTACATTTGCTTAGTGCGTGTCAAACACATCCTATACAGGAGCCACACACAGGTCATTGAGCCCTCTATTGCCAAGGCTGCATCCAAATAAAACCTTGTACCTATTATTAAGCTTTTGGTTTTGTGTTTTGCCTGTTCCAAGGAGGTTATATATTTTTGATATTGGATATTACATCTGAAATGAATATAATGCACAGTAAACACACAGACATTCCGAGACACTTACTGTACCTGTAAAGGTATTCAGCAGCACTTTCATATGACTGCAGATCTGCCTGCTGTTTCTGGTATGTCCTGAATTGTTGGGCAACACTATTGTACTGTATGTTCCAGTGGTACAAGTAACCCTTGCCTACTTGTGTGAGGCACTGCAGTAGCTCACATTACTACAGCACATGTTGGTGCATCAGTGGTACTGTACAAGCCCAGTGAAATTACATTTGCGAGGGAGCCAAGCATTTTCAAAGCAAGATGTTAAATGTATTGTTTGGCCCCATGGAAATATCGATGAAATGGAGTGCAGCCACACCCGAGCCACACAATGCTGCATTGTGCTGGCATGGTGTTAGGCTTAGAGCTGAGTGAGTGTGTATGCACTCGGGCTTTAATGTGTCTCTGCGTGGGGTTGGCGTGCCTCTCTTTTGACACTGGATCGGTCGGACCGAGGCACGCCTGAATGACCCAGCCATACATTGTTGCTCCACATTGACACTAGCACCCAGGGAGTTTAGCTTTCGTCTGGATGTTTGACTCCCAGCTTGAAGGCCATGTGTAGGCCCTGGAGTTGGCCTACGACACACTATGATCCTGCTAGGAACAAGATGCCTTGACCGCTATCGACTCCTTGTGTTAGTTGTACAGTAATTGTTGTTGCATTGCATGTCATTTTGGATCAAAATGAGAAAGTATTATCACCAGTAATACAGTAAGCTACAGCAGCTACTTCCAGAATGACCACTAAAGTGGGGAGTAGTCCATTATGCCACACCACTTTTTCTACTCCATTGATTTACCCTTAAAGGTAATGGGGTAAACTGTGTGCTGTGTGTTTTTCAAAGGATCCAATCAGCACACCTCCCTGCCATTGATTTCGCCTGGAGGACTTCTCTTAGTGCACATTTTAAGTGTTGTCTAATGTCAGGCTTTTTGGAAGGCTTTGGTGACCACTTTGTTGAGCTGCTCTTGCTATAGCATTTTAGCAGGGTGTGATAATGTTGAGTTAGTGTTGCCTGACACAATCTTTGTGGTCAACAGGAATTTACATTTGTTTATATTTGAACATTAGTGATTTATATAGCGCTTTTTATAATATTTACATAAGACATTTTGGCAGTGCACTGGGTTTTGTGAATAAATGAAACGTACTTGCATACAAGGTTATACTTGCAATACTTGTTATCATTTTGAAAGTCTAGCATTACATACAAGTGTAGTTAAAATAGTTTTTATTTTGGCTATAATCTCTGATTAGTTTTATCTTAATAGTTATTTGTAACAGCAGCAATAATGCTTTGGAAGAATGGTTTTGTTAATAAAAAATAGAAGTAGGCCTAACATTTTTCATTTCAGCTGTGTCTGTAATGATGTTTTGTCAGTTGTCATGGTCAGGCAGTTAGCTGTTTGGTTCTCAACAATTAGGTCTTGTGTCTCCTGTGTTGGTGGACTGACTCAGGGCTGTAGGCAGAGTGGAAGGAATGACCGTAGCCAGTAGTCACATGACTGCTGTACTTGATCTACTTCTGTTTTGTAGAGCCCAAAACAACCACTGCCTTGAAGGTGAGGTCAATGATTCTATTGTGATTAAAATGATGTCTAATTCAAAGTGTCTTCTCATGGTTCGCTAGCTAACAGTTTTGTTTGCCTGTCGAAAAATAATCCTTTATTTTTTATTTGTTTTATTACACAGCTCAATGTCTGTAAATTATGTAATCAATTATCATTTTAAATGCTTTTATTACTTTTCATAATATATGGATACAGCATAGTGTATTATGCCTGGTACAATTAGATGGACTTGAAATATGTGTGTTAGGGCTGTACCGGACTGTCAGTCAAGTCAGATTGGCTGTTCGATACGATGATTTGACTAGTCGTTTCATTTTATTTAGTTTTTTTCTAAACAATAGTCTATGTTGGACTATCTGGCAATCATAAAATCCACTGCCATGAGTTTCAGTGACATGAAACACAGCTATGATATTCTGGCTAAAATAAAGTAGCGAAGCCTAGAGACTAGGGATGTGCACGATTAGTCAGTTATACGGTTAAGCGCTGCTACCATGGCTAGTTGGCACCATAATTACTAGTCTGTTATTTTAGTTTTAGTTTTTTTGAGTAGTGGCAGTCAGTCTTTCCCTGCCTCAGAAACACGCAAACCAATCTGTTGACGATGCGAGATGAGTTGGAAGCACCTGATTTCCATGTGTTCTTAGTAGCGAAGGATCGGGGAAAACTCTCTAAGCGGCAAAACTCCTGTGTGTGATACCTTTCTTTCAATTTCATTTTTCTCCTTTTTCTTGTTTTTGCTCTTCCCTCCTGCCTGCTGTTTTCCTTTTATCATTACCAGTAGGAAACATGGCACCATTGTTTAATGTTGCCGGAATGTTCCGGTGAAAGTAATTGCCCAAATATGGATATTTCAATCCTTGTACAGTAGCGTTTTTTTGCCCACTTTTGTTTTTCATGTCATTACAATGAAATATCTTTTTGAGGAGGGGAGTACATGAGTTTCTGTGGATAAAAATGAAGATCTCTTGATGGCATTACCCCCATTCTCACATTTAATGAAACAAACACTCTTATCTAAGACCCAGGCGAACGTTTGTTTGTAGGGGGGTTGTGCTTTTTTTACCATAAAGCTAATCTGCAGAGGGCGAGCAGAGATGTAAAATTCAAATAATTGAATGGACCAAAGGGGCTAGGATATCATTAATTAAATAGAGCTGGAAGGCAAGATGGCATGGGGTGAACAACATGTAAAGGTAATGGACTTTACATGGTATGGTTTAACAGTACATGTCACATTTCATAATGAATCTCGTTCTATGCTTTTTTGCCATGTTAGTTGTAAACTGACTGAATATAATTAACGGAGCTGTTCTTTTGAGACTCATCCATCCACAGCATAAACCTTCCTGACTATAACTTAAAATGAAGGCAGTAGCGAAGGCAGTAGCGAAGGCAGTAGCGTAGGTCTACTTTGCTATGCTCTTGCATACTAATTTAGTTTGAAATATTTGCATACCTCTTTCTATTTAATTTCTTAGCATACGAGGATATGTACTGTAAGGTAGATGAGATCTGACTTCTGTGGGCTGTGTGGCATTTTGTTATGTTCCAGTCTCTGGTGACTGGGTGTTTCCCACTTGTGTTAACATGTTACCCTCCCACCACTCTCCCAATCCCCCCCCCCCCCCAATACCACACGCACACACGCACGCACACACGCACGCACACACGCACGCACACACGCACGCACACACACACGCACACACACACACTCAGAGATGAGTCCAGCCATCACGATGGCAGATGTTAGCGTTGCTGTGCACAGCCTTACACTACACTCATTGCTCTCTGAACATGAAGGGTTTGTGTATGATGTGTATGTGGCACCAGGTGCCACATACACATAGGGGGGGGATACTACGTAAAAAAAAGTGTGGCAACCTTTAATTTGAAAATATTTCATACAGTATGTACATCTGATTATTGAAGAATCAAAAAGTAGGCGGCAAGGGAGTCTAGTGGTCTGGGTGTTGGCAATGGGTTTTGAGTGCCAGAGTTGACATTAAGTGTCCTTGAGCGCACGATATTGATAAAATTTGATATAGAAAGCATTTATTTTAAGCACTAAAGCCTCGTTTCCACCAAAGCGTTTTTTTTTTTTTTCAATCTGGCCTTCCATATCATCATGGCTAACTAATCATACCAAGTTTTCAATTGGTTCAAATGCCCACTCTGCCCAAGCCGTTGCTGCAAATGAGAATATGTTCTCGGTCAATGTGCCTGGTAAAATAAAGGTCAAACAACATGAAAAGTAATTAATAAAGCTTAATATATCAGTAATCACTATTAAATCTTTGTTGCCTCTTGTAGCCAGAATTTGTACACACTATTCCTTAATTAAGTAATATCCACTTGGCTAATCACTAGTTTAACTACTTGATCAGGAGACTTATCTATCTATTATATCTATTATATCTATTATAGATGCTCTCTGATAGAAAATAAGTAGTTGCTTTCATCTTTGACCTCCCCTCTCTATTTTAGCTTATTGAGTTCTTCTAAACCATTCACATTCCTGAATGTGGCGTATTGGTTGCTTATTTGTCCAAACTATGTCTAATAACTTTATCATTGGACTCTGTTTCACTCCACACATTCAAAGGAACTGTTGCTGAAAGAGTCCATATTGGACCATTCTTATACCTGCATACAATGTGTCTCAACGAATAGAAAGCCCTGATGGCTAGTGTGCACCGTGCACGATGTGACCAGGGCACACAGGCATCGTTGCACCCTGTGTATTGTGACATGTCTGTGCAGGCCCTGTATAGATGCCTGTCTACTTATGGCACATACACACGCCCTGTTCGTGTTGGTCGTAGCTAGGGATTTGTCTGCAGCGGCAGGGCCGTGTTGTGAAACTGATTTTAATGAGCTGCACTGATCCTCATGATAGTGCATGGTGGTGTGAGACTGAAACCTAGCTGCTATAAAGAGGTAGTCACAGGAAGTGCATACACACAGTGTCTATTAACTATTCTCACTCGATGAGTGTAAATTAAAGCTACAACCAAGGTAGACATGAAACACTTGAACTGCAACCTCTGTATGAAAAGTGCTTTGTTATAAGTGCTAAATGTATGTGTATATTTATATATTATTATTATTAATAATGATAATACTATTAATAATATTAATAAAACATGTCTCTGTTAGCAGACTGAGAAAGAAAGAAAGAACTGGGCCCTCCAACGAGAGTAAAGTTAATGCATCCAAAGATGATTGAGTGTACTGTATAGGCTTGGTTGGCCATTACTGCTGTATTATGTCCTTGTGAAACCCTAAGTCAAGCACTTGTATCTATTACAACATCTGACATGATTGGAAGTTTTGTTGAGAATCAGTGATACATGTTGTACATTTTCAAGGTATGAAATACTTTGATAAATACCATACATATTTCAGATTTTCTATGTTCCTTTAAAGTGTCAGTTCCACAAAGGTTTATATGACAGGTTTATTTGACTATATATCTATACTGTAAATCACAGTAGTGGAGTGCTGTACTTCAGGAGAAAGTACACAGTATACATTTATTTAAATGAATGTGTCAGATGGTATAAAGTAGACTACCTAACACTCATAACACTATACAGTATACTTTAATAGTTGGTGTTATTTAGCGGTTGAGGAAGAGTCAGGTATGAAGAATGGGCCTATAGGCTACTCTCAATGTATTTAAGGGGCCTTCTTTTCTTATCCACGCCAGTGTATAGCACCTTTTCTGTTATTAAAGGGCTAGAGCTGTTGGTTTTTTGCTGTGAAAACATGCTTTTCAAATAAAGACAACGTATCCAAACATAACCTGGTTTCTGGCATGTCCACTCCCTTCAGAAGCTTCTATCAAATATTGCACAATGTATGAGGCTGCAGATTTGTGTTTTTAACATCATTAGACCATCACGTATTTCCCCCAAGGGCGATGAAAGCAGAAAGATGATGAATGGTGAGGCAGCTAATATAGTCACTCTGAAAACGTTGTTGTACACAGCCTTCACTACAGATTGCTTTTAAAAATAGGCAAGACTTCATGAGAACTCGTGGGTTATTATTAGCACTTTTAGCATAATCTCCCTGCCACTTGTCGTAGATTACAGCGTTTTGCATTGCATGCAATCTGCTAAAAATGCTGTAATGCTAAAAAGTTAAATCAACTGTTGCCCATTGTTGCTAAGTGCTCATATCTTTGTAGATGTCTCAATGAATCAGTGGTAGATTGTCAAACATGTACAGTATGTCTAGAAGCCCTGGTGACTTGCTGAAGTGACACAGTGATGATAAATCCTATGGCAAGATGGTATTTGCGTTTTATTGCTTCCATTGCAGGACTGAGAGGTCGGGAACAAAAGGAGCTATGTGCAAGTACGCACTGTACCTGGACCTTGTTTTCCAAGCCAGCTGTTCTAAAAGAACCAACTGTACAGTGATACCGGCAGAACGCACAGCCTACCTTTCTTTCACTTAGCTGTGAAACATGCACACACCCACAGACTGACTCAGTAACACTTAGGTGACCTCATGTGGCCGTTTATGGGCAGCATTGTAAAGCAACCTCCAGATGATCCTGATGTACAGTATGCATTCCCTTATTGTTAACATCCTGACCATGACCACGATGAGTCAGCATTGTGCTTGGCCTGTTTGTGTGAGTGTACCAGGTTTAAGTGAGTGTGGCCCCATAAGCATGCCTACGGTTTCAAGATGAATTTGCTTTTAATGTTGCCTATTTATGCCTAAGTACTTGTTTGCCAAGTATTTTGTAGCCGCAAACAGTAAGAATGCTACGGATTCCAAAAAATGTGGCCATACCATTCTACGGAAAGCTGAATGGTTTGTACTGTGCCATATTTATCCAGAGCTCCATGTGACTTGTGAGAAATCTATGGCTACAAAACTACGAACAAAGCATTTGTTGTAAGTGAGTGGGAAATATGCCCTTATCACAGGACTAGGAATCTCCAAACTCCCTTCTCTGGACAGTTCATGTATAACCCTGGGCAGTTTGACAGTCATTGCCATTCATTGTGTCTTAACTCAAGACGTCTTTTGTCCACCGCGTCTCTCACTCTGTGACTAGTGTGTGACCTTTGTGTCTTTATGGATGAATACAATCCCCTCCTCAAAGGCTCAAGTCTCTCCTCTCTTCTCCAAAACCCAAATAAAGTCAACCTTGTATGATTAAGGGTTATTGGCTTATAGTGTACTGTAGTCTGTACATACAATTCCATTGTTCAATGTATGAGCATTCAGTGCCTAGAAACACATAACGCTTACTATAGCCTCACTGACAAAGGCACTAAGTTCTTAATTCACGTATTCAGTTCGTAATACACTTGGCTCACTGTGCTACCACCAAATATCTGATGTATTTATTTGAAGCCTCCAGTGAGCTGGCAGTATTCTTGTATTGGCTGTCATTGTTGATAATTGTTTCTAACTGCAGCTGCTTATGTAAGGTCACAGAGAGCCTGCTATGTTTAAAAACCAAACACGAGCCTCCTGCTGTTCTCTTTGTCTCCCCTCTGCATGACATTGTCCAGCTCTCCAGAGACGCGACAGATTACACCCAGAGCACACTGGCTGTGCCTCCAGGCTGTCTGCCCGCCCTAGCTTCGCGTCCCTGGGCTCTGGCCAACCCTGATGCGGTGGTCAGGGCGTGTCTCTAGCTCGCGTGCCGCTGTCAGTGGCCATGTTTAAGCAGAGCAGCTGTAGAAGCTGGTCCTGTGGGAGTCATGTCACAGCAGGCGGACCACACTGGGCTCGGAACAGTGGCCCAGGACTAGATGTCCTTCAGGCCAGTGGGCACTGCTTGTAGTAATATGTTGTTCCTGGCGCTGCAGGACTTTCTATGGCATGGGAAGACTGTTTCTGGTAGCTATTGTTAATCCACCTCACATTTATTCTCTAAAATGTAATTGTGGTTGGATTATTTTCTTTTTATCGTCTCATCCTCCCTGCAGTTTATGTTATGAAAGATGCATGTATTGCTTATGTACCTGCTTCCGTCTCTAGAGAGACACCTTCAGTTTATGTTGACTTTATTTCTGCTATTATCAAGCCGAGTTTGACAAGAATACATTGGAAACTGAAACAGCTTATCTTGCAGATTGTTTTACACAAGCCAGGTGGACAAGTGCATGGATATAAAGTAAATCATCTCTCAACATTGTCCTTATCGTTTTACATCCTGTTTCCTGTGGGCAAAACAATGAAAGTTGAATGGCAGGACCTTTAGTGAAACACACACACACAACGTTCTGCTATCTGTCATTCAGATATACAATCAGACCGTCTTCTATATGTTGAAACTGGCTCGCGTTTTGCACTCTTTTTAAATGGGGCTCTCTCGCTGGGTTCTTATTGGCTGTGTCCTTTCTGGAGGGGCTTACAGCTTAGTCACGCTAAAGGATGAATACCTGTCCCCGTATGAACTGTAGTTCCTGGACAAGGCGGATGTAGTGATGGAGTGTACAGGGTTAGCTTGTTGATAGCAGAACTGTTTCACGGAGATTTCTATTCATAATATTCATAAATTCATTAACTCCACCTTTTGATAAACTATTTTGTTACATGGAAAAATGATATCAAGTTCATGCAGCCAGTCTGACCATTTGTGTTGTGTATCAAGACTGCAACGTTTAGTTTTCCTCAGTGTCTGCCCATTTGATTCACGTGTCTGGCTCACTGCGTTGCATACCAAGAAAGCAGGTTCAGGGCCATTGTTGACAGTAGCCTCACTTGACCAGTAGCAGAACTGCTAAGTGTCCTCATAGCATGCTGTGGAAGAGTCATGGGTGCCGTGGCCTGATTGTTGTACTATACGGCTACGCCCAAACAAAACAACATACTGCACCACATCTGTCATAAAGGTAAAGTCAGTGATTGTAAGATATTCACACAATTTCTCCTCAGGGTCTGCTAGATTAATGCTCTGTGTGTGCAGAAAGCCATTGTATTTTACTCCTACACAGTCCCGGTTCTGTAAATGGGAAAATAAACAAAGTGGTGCAGACCAGCTACACAACAACAATATTCTAGCCTTCTCAATGCATTTCTAATGTGTGGGGCTGAGGGAGCACCCCCAGGCATTAACGGGAGAGGTGTTTATGATTTGGGTTTATATTTAGCAAGCGTGATAATGAATTACTACTTCAACATTAGCCGCTGCCAGCTGTACATCAATAGCCCATTACCGTCTTCTTAGCATGTGTGATACATGGCAACAGTATCCGTGATTGGGCGTGGACAGGGAGGGAAGATTTCCCATTGCACTTGGGCAGTGTAAAGTGATTCATTGTGGAATTTGTTTACTTGTGGCAATGCTACAAATAACTGCAGGGTTTATATAGGGTTGAACATCTACTTCCCTCCCGGCAGCCATACAACATAAACAGAGGCGTGAGGGGAAATACTGGCCCTTCCTATTAAAGCACAACCGCTACACATGTTCCACACAGCCACATGGATCACATTACTGACCGAGGAGCCTTTTCCATCAGGCCCTTTCTTCATCTTCCTGTCCCTGGCAATTTGTCACACGTTGACTTAAATTGGGTCCTAAAACATGTTATTCATTGTCTCAAGCTCAAACACTGTGCAAAAGGTTAATATTTCCTCACACAAACCAGGCTAAGGTGTCACTCCCTAATAGAAACACGTATTCCCTTGATTTCTGTTAATATTTCACACTTGTCATTCTCTCTGCAGGCATTTGGGAATGCAAAAACGGCCCACAACAACAATTCAAGTCGCTTTGGCAAGTTCATTCAGGTCAACTACCAGGAAAGTGGCACCGTGAGAGGGTAAGAAACCATAGGCGAACTGATACTTTTGTGATTCTATAGTGATACAAACCATAGGCGAACTGATACTTTGGTGATACTATACTATCGTTATACAAACCATAGGTGAACTGATACTTTTGTGATACTATCGTGATACAAACCATAGGTGAACTGATACTTTTGTGATACTATCGTGATACAAACCATA
>JAODVN010012340.1:0-11260 GCA_025434125.1 Chologaster cornuta
AATACATAGCCAACAAACGAATACCCGAATAATCGAATATTTGGGGCCAGCCCTAGACAATAATCATCATTGCTTTGGCGACGGGGGTATTGCTATTCAATTCCATGATGGTAATTGCAGGGAATTAAATGTAATCTATCACTGGCGTGACCTTTTTTGTTTCGGCAATACTCTTCTTTGGATGCAAAATTGAAACTTAATGGCAGCCTTTGAACTTCCCCGTTGGATGTTTCAGTCGAAAACCATGTGTTGTTGTGTTGCCATGACAACAAAACCGACTCATAAACGTGCATTGCGCACGTCAGCAAGGCATTTGTACATTGAAATCTGCTTACAATTCCATTCAGACCTAAAGTGGCTCATACAGTAGACTCTACATGCCTGAGTGCAGTCTCAAAATATTTCACCTTGCTCTCCATTTTGGCGCCATCTCAACATATTTAGAGTGACAGTGAAATCCTCTCCGGCTCGCTTCCATCTGCGGGATGTCAATCACACTTCTCGGGCAGGAGGCTGAGCGTCTCTGCGTCAATCACTGAGTGAGGCTCAGTCTGTAGGCCTCAGAGCGGAGTGGCGATAACTCTAGGGTAAACACAGGAGATAGTGAAGGCATACAGTAGATGATTCGCCCAACTGCTACTAGCACCACTGAACAGGGAACTCCCACCATGGCGTTTTCCGTCTACTTCTGCAGCTCGACGTAAGTTTCAAGCAGAAATCAATCGACACAAACTACGTCACAAGTCAGTGCCCCTTCCCCCCCCCCCCCTCCGCTATAGCTACGTCTACGCTGCGCTGGGTGGAAAGGACTGTAAAATGTGACAGAGCATCACCCTAAAAACATTGAACATTGTAGCTGTTTTAGGTACTGCGTCAGCCTGTGAACCTTTTTACTCATACAATGGTTTTCTATGTCTGTGTGGAATAGGTCCCCATCTTCTCCCACCCACCCATAGGTTGTTCAATATGTATTATGGGGTGGGTGGGAATGAGTGGGTTTGACCGCAAGATCATTTCAAGGTGAAATAATATAGCACTTAAAAAAAAAAATTGCAATCTTTTTGTTTGTTGTTGTTGTATTTCATGTTGTTAATATACATGTATGTTATTATAGCTTATGTTGCTAGTTGATATTATTACTTAAGGAAGCCCTAATTGACAAGAGGAGCTTCTCTTTGTGGCCATGGCTGAAAAAGTTCGAGAACTTCTTAATTTTCTTGGAAAGCACTGATTGTTTATTTTGATGCCTGCAAACACTGTTCAGTCTGTGCAAGAATGGGTACTGAGAGGGATCTAGCCTGTGTACTGTATGGCACTCCAAACAAACGGCAAGGAATGTGGAAGGGAAGAATTGGAGATTATCCACCACCTGTCCCATTTCAACAGACATGGTTTGGAAGGTGGTTTGTTTCAAAAGTAAAACATTAGCATAACGGCGGTAATTAGGCAGTGCTTCTCTCTGATTAGCTGGTCATCTCTCCACCCACATGTTGTAACTTTTGTCACAGTAAAAAAAAAAAGGTTTTCATTTGCGCCCAAACAAAGATGTTCTAATTGGGGAAATCTGATGAAGCAACGTGCTTCAGCGAAAGCCTGAATGCCGGTCTCCCCCCAATTCGCACGTGCGACTTTGATCACATTGGTGCCGGTACAGAAAGTTGAATTCACTGTGATTCCATTGTAAACAAGGCCTCGTCTGTCTGTGTGATTTAGACTGTTGATGGTGGCACATTATGAAGAAATGAGGCATTGGACCTTCACTCCAGTGGATTTTTGTTTCATTTTCGTCTTCAAACTAGCTCACCAAATAGCTTCACGCCTTTGTTCCTTGCCTCACAATGGGCAAACGACTAAAAGTCTGTGTGTGCGTGCACAGTCAGCAGTCAAGCTAAGGAGGCAACACCAACACACCCACAGAAATGTATTCAAGACAGCCCTTGAAATGTGCTTTTCTGCGCTATTCCCTTACTATTGATGGCGATATGGCGTCGCCTGTTGCGACAGCATTTTAAAGTTCTGTTTATTCTTTCGGTAGCCTACTCAGAGGGTTTTTTGGACCTGAACTGTTTATTTTTTATCTCTCTCTCTCTCTCCTCGGTACTTATACGGGTCTGTTATTCGTGTGGGCCGATCAGATCTCGATTTATTATTTTTTTATTTATTTCTGCAAATCGGGTCGGGTGAAAATTACTTTGGTTAATTTCGGATCAGGTCCACATTTTTTGGACCCCTGAAGACTTCTAGTGCGTGTCTCTACTTTGGCACATCCAGCAGACTGGACGGCCTTCTTCGTCGACTGCTGTGTCATTGAGTTTCTTCTTTCATCAAGCCGCCGTTGCTGGATGGTGCCCAGGGTCATGCTTCTTGTTAAACGACCCTCTCCTCTGCACCACCCTTTTGTTTATTATTCTCATTATATAGTCGGATAAGGCTCACTGTGGCTCTTTAGAGCAGCTGTGGCATCAGTGTAATGTTAAATAGGTAAGTGGGGGCTGTTTAAAATCCCTCCCGGTAAAGGCGAATCTAGTTAACCTCACTGTTTTGTTTAAGTGCAGTAATTGCAACATCTTTCTTCAAGTCAATGAGTTATCATGTTAAATCATTGTGAGTTCAATATTGACCAAAATATGCAGGATAAGTATTATGTATTTCCCCATAATCGAATAGAATGGAATGTTCAAAGGGACACGTGGTTATTTGTGCGCCCTTGTGGTGGAAACCTGAAGCTGCAAAAATGTTGTAAGAAACTGCGACATGCCCTGCCAACTGCGAAGTGTCTCACATACTCTGCTGCACCTCCCAAGAGCTCCTATGGGTTCAATCCGGTCTCAATCCTACCCTTTGCAGCCTAGAGTCTGTGTTAATTAATGCAATTAGTTCATTTGTAACCAGTGATGTATCTTGCTATGACAGTTTGGAATTGCTTTTCTCTGTGTTCTTGTGGCTTGGGAATTGCCTCAAAATTTGATTGCTCAATTTTGTAATGAAAACACGCTGTCTGGTTTAATAATTTCATTGCCTTGTAAAGCACTTTATTTGATGGAAATTGATTTTAGGAATTAAAACGTTATATAAATAAAGTTGACTTATCTCTGCCAGAGATGCTGTAATTTAATTTATTCAGTCAATACTGTTAACCATTAAAGATAACCTACCACACCAAGACAGTGGTATCTACTGTACTACAGTATGGGACACATCTAATACTCAAACTGATGCATCATACTGAAGATCTAGGGGTGATTCTGTAGTATCTCTTAAAAATATCCTTTTTTTTCCTATATGCTTTATTCCTGAGTAAAATAAGTATTATGCATGTGTACAGTGTTAAAACATAATATAACAGCCTATCTGTATGTTTTGTTATACTGTACACAAACCAAAGAAGCGTGATGTGACAGTTTGTTGAATGACCCTCAGGTAAAAGTGAGGTGGAAAAAGGTCACCACAGAGACGATGAGCTTTAACTGATACTCTGCCCCCCTGAACCACCCCTCTCTCACCCCTGCATCAATTTACGAATAGCGCGCCAATGCTAATTAATGTACACGAAAGCTAAAACCACCCCATGGGCTTACAGTCAGACGAATCCTCCACTGTGCTCAGTTTGCGCTCATTATTTCTCGATTGGCTTTGGTGAAAGCTCTTTGCCGAGCACTCTGCACCAGCGCCATAGTGCTGATCTGAAATATTGCTCTAATTGGTGTCGCACCAGCCCAACTGACCTTTAACTCATTAACAGCACTGGGAGGGAGGCTTCTGCATGCAGCAAGCGTGAGGCCTAACAGAAGTTCTAGCCTGCTGAGTCGTCACTTTCCGTGATTGGTCCCGTAATTTAGTCGTGTGCTCGCAAAGCGTGTTTGTGTCGGTTCGCCCGTTTTAGTGTTTTGCAGGTGCACACGCACATCTGTGGCCGTTTCCTTTCTCAGTCTGACAGAAGTTATGTTTTTTATTTTATTTCTAGTGTATGTAAAACAGAGTGCTCTGTTGAGAGCACCGGTAATTGGTGTTTTCCTTCCATTAGGAATGACTCATATGGAATTGAGGTATTAGGCGTGGAGTAGAATTGTTACACCAGTGATTATATCAAATGTATTTGATTACACAGATGAGAAACATAATTCAGCTACAGAGAATGCAAATTATACAAGATTGCTCTAAAGATAATAATTTTTGCTCATTTCCAAATGGGCAGTGTCGGTGGTTTCTTTTTTCTTGTTATAACTGGTGAAATTAATCAACTTGTTTGATCTAGTCTTTGCTTATAGTTTTTCCAAATGCGGCATTTTAGGTTCTCTGGCATTTGTTTAATAAGTAGAAACACAGATGGCTTCTTCTCACCTCAACATTGTGATGATTGGGGTACTGAATCCCAGCTCCCATCTCCACATCATGAACATGCAATGAAATACTATGCGGTTAAGCTGCTAAAATGCACTTTAGCTGCTCACACAGTTCTGAGCAGTGTGTTGCAGAGAACCTAATGGAAAAACATCACACAGGTAGCGATTCTGTCAGGACAGGATGGGTAAAACGTGTGCGTTGTGTGTACATGTTCGTGTAGTTCTGGTTTCGCTGCCAGCTTGTCTTTAAGTGTAGGCTACATGCTTCACTAAAGGCTGTGGTAAGGGACAAGCTTCCAAACCTCCTGCACCACTTTGCAGATCACCTTACTGGCATCCAGCAGGTCCTGGATAATTACCTCGTGTTATTATTTTGCCCACACTTTGCTTTAGAAGTCCTTTCTGCTTGGGCGGCTGGCCTATAATAGCATCCCTGCATGCCATTGATTCACGGCAGCCCTCCTCCGGATATGAGTTAATAGATGTAGGGTTGGGTGGTAATTGATTGAGAGATAATAGATTGAGCATTCATGAAAGCTGTTAAAGTCAGCGCCATTTTCCTCCTCAATCCAAATGAAAAATGCGAACTATAAAAGACAACTATTTATTTTTGTGGGGTAGATACACACCTACAGATGTGTAGAGCTTAAATGTACTCGCCACAATCTGTTGATCTAAATAGCTTCGAGATACAACTGTGGGAAATGTAATTGTAAATGTAATTGGTTCCAGTGTGGTGGCTGGTTTGTGTATGGTTTTCTATGCTGTCTGACATTACTTGGTCTGAATACTGGCTTTTTTCAGTATTCTACCCTGTATTTGATTTGTGGTGAGGGGAAAATGTTTTAAATCTGAGGTAATTTGACTTAATTCGAAAATAAGAGAGAGGCTCGAATGAAACCTCTCTTAAAAGTGACGCATATTATTAGCCAGAGGGGGCAAGATAACACTGTCAAGACACTGCATGGGATTGTGCGTGTGTGTATGTGCGCTTTGTCCAAAACGACTTCAAATTTACATTTAAATCAAATAATGATGCAGACACTCTCAAGGGGGTTCCTCTACATTCTCAAGGGGTTTCTGGACATCCACCGCCCTGCGTGCATGTGGCGTTGTAATCTATTTCATGTTTCTTTTAAAACGCTTTTCATCCCCTTTACCCACTATTTGATTGATCTGACCGTTGTCAAAACAAAACTGTAACGTTTCAGTGACCTACACAAACGTGGTAAACGATACAGTGGTTTTAATCAACACTAACAGAGATTAACACAAACGATAACCCACTGGAACAAACGCCCAACAAACTAAATACACATATAATATAAAAATGATTAGGCAATACAAAACAGGTGCGCTAACAGGGAGGGGAGGGGCTTCCACGACGCCTTGGCCGGCGGTTAGCGGACTAACGTGGCAGCGTGCCGGCGGAGAGACGGCCTGGACACACCCCCGGACCCAGGTGTGACAAAAACGTTAATCTTATAATTTGTCGTCTGAAATGTTGTCATAATATTAAGAATATTTTTATATTCATGTATTTTACATTTATGATGTACGGTGTGACCACCCAATGCTCCATGTGTGGGGAATTTTTATTTTTATTTTTTATAATCTCACATCCCCCTAAAACCTGTTGCAAGGAAAGCTTTCTGTTAGCCGGGTCAGTTCACATTCATGATCATTATGGCTTACTCAAAAGCATATTGTAGCACACATATCGTAGCACACACACCTAGCAGATCAGAGACCTTATTAGCCGCTGTCACAACAGATTCCTCCCTCATTTATTTCCGTGAGCTGTCGGGAGCAAAAGGTTACTGTTGGGCTACCGCTAGTGTTTTTGACTCCTTGTAATTTAGAGCGAAGGCACGGCCCGGTTCCATCTCCATCCACAGACCCTGTCCAAACGGGGGCGATTTCTGCCCTGAAATAGCCCTGCCGTCAACTTGGCTTAGGAAGCGGGGCCCACTGAGAGCCAGTTAAGGGGATCAGTGCTCACTGGAGTGTGCGTGTGTGTGTGTGTGTGTGTGTGGCTCAACGGTAAGGCATGGCGCTCGTGACACGTCACTTTGATGGGATCACCTACCGCTCCTAATCCTGCCGCCGTCACAGCTGATTTAGTAGCGCTCATCGGAGTCGACCGCGGCGTCACCAATAGCGGCCAGCAGTTAGTGTCCCATCCTGGTGGTAAAAATATACGCAGCCCTATATGCCATGTTACTGGCATACGTACAGTAGGAGTGAACCATTGAATCTCTGGTTCCAATAGCTCCTATCTAAGATTTATGAGGTGTGTTGTGACAAAACAAAGTCAATTAAACAACAGATTCTTCTAACAATCTCTTGTGAAAAAATTATCTGCTATTGTTTAGTACTTGATCTGTTTTTCTAATGAAATATTGAGAGATGCACAACCCGATGGCTAGGCCAGAATTCCGGCACAGCATCAAAACGCTTTATTTAAAAAGCCATCTGGAAAAGGCTTGCCTTCGCTGGGATTAAACAGAAACACAGCCTCTTGTAATTTAGCCCTTGTGAGCCAGTGTGTGTGTGTGTGTGTGTGTGTGTGTGTGTGTGTGTGTTTGTGGACTGCTTTGGTTGCATGCCAGCACGTTGTCTGCGTGTGTGTCAGTGTGCCAATGTGTGGTGTGCTGGCGCGGCAACCCGGCGTGTTTAGACACTTGCGTCTCTGCTTGTGTGCAGTTTCCGACATGTTTGCTTGCTCACTTCGTGATGACTAAGCAGTAAAGCTAAGGTCCAAGACGACTTGTAGAGAATAAGTTTGGGAACAATATGCGCTCGGTGTGAGTCTGTCTCTCTCCTACGCTTCCTTTACTGAAATGAGAGGCAGAAAATGTGTTGGAACATTCACATTCTTGGCTCCGGATCACATGGTGGCATCAAATGTATAAAAGCGGGTTGGTGGTGGTCGGGGCTATCATATGCAGCTTGATGCAAAATGGCCGCTGTTGACGCCTTTCTACTTATTTTGCAGTGTAAAGGACAAAACATGACCTGAAGAGGAGCATGGGGACTTGGCTCCTTTCCACATCGACATTTCAAAGAATGTTTCCGTTAGCGGTCATCATCGCTCCCACGTTGTCTTTGTGCAAGCTAAAGTGGGTAGACTCGGTTTCATTCTTTCTAACCAGACAGACAAGCAATTTTGCATGGCGGAAATTCTCAGAACTCTCGAATACCAAGTAGTTTCCTCAGCTATTTTTAGTACACGTTAAAATGTACCGTATAGCCAGCAATTGTTAGCATATACACGTTTTGTCAAATTCATGGAATATCAACTCATGGTCCATTAGCTCAGTGGTTCTCAAAGTAAGGGTCAGGGCCTTCCAGGGGTCACGAGACGATGCGGGTCAAAAGATGATTTTTAAACATTTAAATAACATTTTTAAATGATTAGAAATATCATATTTTAGCCATAATTGTATAGTAGTACATTGCATACATTACATTGCTGTATTCTAGCCTATATTAAAATACTATAATAATATTATGGCTGTTATGCTTCCACATATATCTCCGGCGTTGTTGTTGTTGTTTTGGGGGTCGCAAGCTGAAGTTTGTACAGAACGCCTGTTCTGTTTGTGTTGAAACGTCCGGTGTTTCTACACATCTCTGACTGTAAATGGAAACACAATGTGATGTAGAGCACACAATACTATCCTAGCCTTGGCAATGCATGTCCAATGTGTGGGGTGGCGCTTCTGAGGGAACACCTTATGGCATTTAAGGGAGTTTTTTATTTTTTCAATTTTCAACAAGCTTTCTCCAGAATTACTTTATTATACTGTTATACTTTTTTGAATACAAGCCGTTCCTTCATTTAATGCCTTCCTGGAAGCATGTTGAAAATGTTTGAAAACAAGTGCAAGAAGCTAATTTTCAGTTTCCCCACAAAATTGTCTTCTTTTGCATCTAATGCAGTATTTAAACTGAGATTCTAGAAACCTACAGTGCTACAATCCATAATGCCATTGGCTCCATGTTCTTCAACTCAAAGGTGCACTATTGCTGTACTGGGTGCAGAACTGACGACAGCTGTCAGAGCTATTTCTTTTCAACTTTAGTCAACGTGTCGTAATTAGTAGTTCTACCCAGGACACATAACACGGATTCCCTATAAGTATTACTGTCTGTGCATGCCAATGTCTGTTTCCACTTCAGTCATTCTCACAAAGACAAGATAATATTTGTCTGTATTATGTTCGAGAATAGTAACCATTGTGTCGTCAGATCAGGCCTGACCCTACGGTCTCCAGACCGCAGATCTCCCATGGGAGAATGACCTCACTCGTGTTCTGTCACCAACAGATGCTACAGTGTTGCGTCATGAGGCAGGCACTCAAATATTTACATCTAGACAATCTGTTTCCATTTGGAAATACTGTGTTAGACGTAATCAGGCCCACTTGACATTGTTTATTTTAGTGTTTTGATGAGACTTGGCTCTCAGATTCAGCATTTAAATGTTGAAATAAGTGCTTTGTGTGATTTGATTTATATATTTTTTTCTGCTAAACCGTTTCACACAACTTACTCAAAATACAAATTCAAGTGTTGCATTTAAAATATCAGAAACGCATAAAATATTAAATCCGCTGCTTAATATATTTAAGGTAAGGAATTTACAAGGTGTAATTGGAGAGTTTAGTAGGCGTTGGTGGTTGATACAGAGCTTATTACCTAATATAATCATAAACACAAGCACCACGTAATTCAAAATGAAAATGGCAATTCGGTTGACCTTTTTAAATTTAATTTAGTCTTGCCACCCGAGCAAAAGAAACTGCTGTATGTGTTTGTTGTATAGAAAATACTACCAACAATTTAAAGGGTTTCAGTCTCAGACGTGGATTTCAGTGCTATGTTTAGGTATCTGGAGTGTCTACCAACCCAAAAAGTTATTTCAGACAATCCAGTCAGTTTCTTTTGGGTAGCATATGTCTGTGTATAGGTCTTTCAGCAAGCCATTTTTGATTTTGCAGGGATTGTGACGTTAAATGCATTTGATGTAAATAATAATGCCCCCTCCTCTGAATATCTCTACCCAAGTCTTGAGAACCATTTTTACAAAATATGCACATATGCATCGTTTGCATTGTTTTACGCAAGCATTGGATTTGCTAGAATAAATCCCCAGCCACATTGGAATAGACTAGCAGTGATATAACGACGAGTCATGACCACTGGATGTCTATAAATACATTTCAGTTGCTTGATATTGCATTTAGACCTCAAGGAACTGTCAAGAATTGCAACTACAACTGAAGCCAGAACCAGTTTACCACCAAAGGTTGGGCCAAAGTTAAGGACTTCGCAGATCGACATTCTGTTAGATTTACTGTACATTTTGCGAATGACCTAAGAGCAAGGTGCAATAACTATTTTAAGGCTCAGCTACATGTTCTGCATTCCAAACCTCACAGTAACCCAGTGGTTCTCAAACTTCTCAGCTCACGACCCCCCAAAACAACAATGCAAGAGATCCACTAGAAGCTAGAAGCATAACAGCCATAATATTATTTTAATGTATTTTAATATAGGCTAGTAGCAGAATACATCAAAGTAATTATTTATAATGTACTACTAACAATTATGGCTAAAATATACTCTTTCTATTCATTTTAAAATTCTATTTAATCATCTTGTGCAGGTTCTAGGGGCAGGTTGGTCTAGTGGTCTGAGTGTTGGGTGACCTACTGTACCTGTAAGCATCCTTGAGCAAGATGCTTAACCCCTAACTGCTCATAGTGGTTGGTCGCACCCTGCATGGCAGCAATCACTATCGGTGTATGAATGTGTGCGTGACTGGGTGAATGTCAGGCAAAATACTGAGAAAATCTGGAAAAATGAGGCCATTTACCAAAAAAAATTGCCCATTTATCTTGTGACCCCCTGGGAAGGGCCGACCCCCACTTTGAGAACCACTGCAGTAACCTATCACCTTAAGGAGTGCATGGGCTTGATCCGACACAAGCAATACCACACAGCTATTGTGCATTGAAAGACCTCCTTCAGGAACAAACATACAACTCCCCCTCCTTCCCAACACCCTCGCCCTCAAAACATGCTTTGTTTTGCTAGGCTAGCAAGACAAAGCACGAAGCCACATTATTAAAACACCCACGACTGTGATAATAACAGCAAACCTCTCCATTACCTTCCCCCGAGCCTTTTCATATATATTCACACCTTATTAGACTGTGTGGCCGGCTCTATTAGCCACAGCAGTTAGACCGCCCCTGCGTACTCATTAGCCCCACCAATGGGGCTGTAAAACAGTCATTAACGGCATAGATAATGGTGAAATACTGTACGACTTTAAAAACAGTTGAGAAGATAAAAAGCGGGACTGCTATTGCATACAGCTGCACCGCACAGTACCATATAGTTTCTTAATGAAAGATAGTTTTCAATAAGATACCGGATGCCGGCTGTGTTTACATGGGTGACTCGGCACTACCCTGCGATAATGTTAGAATCACACATTAATTGAAGGTTTCACCATCATGTGTAATTACTGAATGACAGTCCTCCTCCCACAAGTGTGATTTATTTTTTAGTTTGTGTAAAAATGGCTTGTTTATGCACGTACGGCATATGCCATTCCATTCGATAGGCCTAATTAGGTGAATTCCATTACGGTTTAAAACGCCTTGCTGTTGCGCTTTTTTTTTTGTGTGTGTGTGTGTTAAGGCTATCATTAGCGCACTGCGGAGGGTTAGCAGTAATCCAGTTATTTCTCTAGTATTATTTGCCAGCATGTTATATGAGGCATTCACGTGGAAAAGGCTCGATCACAGGTGTGACTCGTTTTAACATAATAAACACTAAAGCAAAGTGTCACGGTCCGCAGCCCGGGGGCTCCTCCTGCTGGAGCACCCAGGCTACGGCGC
>JAODVN010012446.1:0-11257 GCA_025434125.1 Chologaster cornuta
CACACACACACACACACACACACACACACACACACACACACACACACACACCTTGTTGCTGTTGGACGCTAACAACTAGCTACTCTATATAACATAACAGCAACGGAGAGGAAGCAGAAGGGAGTGGGGGAGAAGGGTGGGGAGAGATAAGGAGTCAGTGAAGGACAGTGTGACTCCACAGCTCCCAGCTCAATATCTTACCATCTGGAGAGGGGAACGAGGCTTTAGCCTCAGCGGTAGCCGCTGTGGGAAAGGACAAGCCTGCGAGACATGAGGGTTGGGCGCTAACGTCAAACGAACAGGGCACGGGAGACGGAAAGGGAGACGGTGAACGCAAGTAAGGGCACGACACACGAGCTGAATGAGAGAGTGTGGCGGGGTGCAGGGCTGGCCCAGCTCGCTGCCCCGGCTAGAGGAAATCAATGACGGCGCCTGAATGAATCAGCAGTAGTGGATAAGAGATCCGGCTCGGCTCAATACTTAATGCATCACTCTTATGACACACGTTACCTATCATGACAGACGGGATGAGGGGCTTGTCACATCTCCCCATCTTTCCCTTGTTATCACTCTACTGTACCGACGCCTGTCGACATTTTCGGTTGCAAACGGGACATTTCTCCAGTGCAGTTCCGATATTAGGAGAGATTTATTAGACCGTGACGGATAGCGGTATAAACCAGGGAGGAAGAGAGGTGGTCTCTCTGGTAAGGAAGAAAGACAACAAGTAAATCTCCACCACCAGAGACAAACATATAATGAAGCGGTGGACCATCCGAGCACTGTCCTGTACAGACTTTTGAAGCAGCCTTTCACACAATTTCTGCTCTCGATCATGAACGGCAAAGCTAACTTCCAGCTGCTTCACAGAGTCAACACTAACACGTTTACAGGTTTAGTATTTTTTAACAGCACAGCATTAATATTGTCGGTGATCTTGTGACAAGAGTAATAAGTAAACAAAATGAATGTTTGATCTCACAAACCCAATACAAACAATACAACACATTAAAGCACCCAGTGAAACCTACCTGCTCTCTCGCTCTTTATGCTTTGTTTGTGCCTGTGCGGTAATGTGAGCAGGGCTTTAACCCTAATTCCCGACAACAACGTGACATCATCAATTATACAGAGGAGGCCGCTGCAGGGGGCGGAGAAAGAGAATATAGGCGTTGCACTTCTATTGTGTGTCAAATAGCCATCTCTCCCCCTCCTCCCAGCGTTCCCACCTTCCAAGAGTCTTGGCGTGATGTGTGCCAGTGTGGCGGTGCCAATAAGTTGTGTTCTCAAGCACCATGCCCGTGGGTTGCACAGCAGGACATGGAACACAAAGATAAGGAGGTTTGTGATCTGAGGGGCCCGCGGCCGGCTTGTCTCGCAGGGTAAATGAACAGATTGCATGAACGAACGCAGGGCTGGAGTGATTAGTGCGTTTTTCCCATTGACATGCACATGTGGTTGTGATCGTCAGTTGCACTGGAAGTCATGACTTCCTTAATAACCAACCAATGAACATGCTCTCTTGAGCATGATGAACCACAGATCCCTCTGTACCAATATTTAGCTCTTGTTTTATAATACATCAATTCAAATACATACATTGGAAATGTAACACATTTTATACTGAATATATTACTATATTTGGAGGAAAGCTGCCAAGCCATACGATTTTAGGGCTTGAAGGCTTGTCAATGCAAACAACAAAAATGCCATTAGCAGACACTCACTACACACTAATGAAATCAAAGTCCTTTACTCCAGATCCATGCTCTAAATGTAATTTACCAGAGAAAAGCCTTTCCTGAAATAAGTATGTGTGTGTGTGTGTGTGTGTGTAATGGGGCCAGAATTTAGCCCGAACTAGCTTCTGTCTCCTGCGGACAAAGCCGGCAGCCTGTGCGTGCTTCACCAGTTTAGCTGACCTAGTCTCTGAACATTAGTCTGGTAGGTGCTCTACAACACAAGGACCAGGGACTGGGACTTAACACAGAAACAGAGTGGGGGGGGGTGGGGGGGTGGATGAGAGTTTACGGAATTAATGACATTGTTGCTTGCTGCCTTGAGGCGTTAGAACATGACGTCACACTGACCTACAGGCATACACATACAAATACACAAAACCTACTTGTGTATACACTGTACACAGTGCTCTGTGCATGCACACACACACACAAACTCACCCAATCAAGCTGCTGGAACCAGAATCACGCATTGCCCTCACGCTGTCAAACTTAGCCATTGCTGTAGGCCTGGCCCCAAATATTTCATGATTTAGGTATTCGTTCGTTGGGTATGTATTCAATTGAAATATTGGGATTCGAGTATTTGTTTTTTCCACATGATGCATGCATTCCCATTAATCCCCACAGTTCCCATATAACCTCACCTAGAAATGTAATTGCCTGCCCTACACTGTGTCATCAACACAATTGAATGCAATTGCCTCAGTTTGTAAGAAGAGAGTGGCTAATAATTATTGGCCAATACAGGAGGTATATGCTATTTAACAGTTCTGATTGGCTCAATTGACGTGTCAATCAAAGTGGACATTTTGAGCGCATGGCTATGTTTTCATGAGTGCTCACTGAAGCTAGAAATTGAAGATTACTTCTGTTATACTTGAGTGTTTTTAATGGTAATTTGAGAGAGTATTCGAATACTCGTTTGGAAATACCGTCAAGTAATCGAAACCTGTAAAATGGTATTCCGGACAGCCCTAGCTAGCATGCAGTTGTCAGAGAAGAAGAAAGTAGGAGGCCGGGAGCCAGAGACTCTGGCTGGGTGATATATCGTTATTTAATTTATATCTTTATTTTCAAAAGAGATATACAATTAGACAATATCGTTTATATCGATATAGTTATATTCACAAGTTTTTCAGAGTAGCCAATTATAGAGCAGATACTGACGTGCTCAATTTCTGTTTCTGACAAACAGATACAGGTAGCCAGCTAGTATTACAAGGTACCCTGTAATAAAAAAAATAAATGTGGATTACAATTATTAAACTGTCATTATAGCTGCAATACTCACAACCTCTCTATGGATATAACCATGTGCATCTACAATTAAGTCAGTAAAAAAAAAAAAAAAAAGTCACATTTCCGTCGGGTTTCCTGTTCTTTCGCCTCCTGAACATTTAACCTACTTTATAGAAAATATCGATATATACAGTATTGTGTATCTATATTAAACCTAAATATATCAGAATTAGATTTTTGGTCCATATCGCCCAGCCCTACCAGAGATTGAGAGAAAGATAGCCTAATATCAAATGCAAAAAGGGAAATAGAAAATCAAATGCAGAAGCATGTCTCATTTGCCTTGTGGAGAGGAAGCATTGAAACGCCACTTCACACGTTTTCTCCATCACACAGCATGGAAGACAATGCCGTTTTAGAGTGACAGTATACCTTGCACCATATACGAGTATACTGTATAGTTACACAATAGTTTACACCGTATACCTTTAGGCCGTGTGCAGATTTATTTTAGTTAAAAGTGCTGGTCTGGGAATTTTTCATGTAGAAGAAAAAAAAAAAACAGCTGAAACGGTTGTTACGGCTGTTATGGGAAACACCAGGTCTCACTACGGGTTATGGGAACCACCAGGTCCCACTAAGCACTTTTGAGAAGTTAAACTTTTTTTCATCTGAAAAAGAAGTGCTGTGGCAGCGTTTATGTTCAGCGCCCATGGCGCTTTTTAAAACACGATCTGCTCCATAGGGGTATATTGTTTTTTTTTTTAAAGGGGGACAGCTTCCCCAAAGAGTCTGACAGCTATCTTAGCTAATACTTTAGAGTGTATTTACAGTACAGTATGCCTTGTGAGGCATGGGCCAATCATATGCCTCTGGGATGAAGCAATAAAACACTCTAATGCAGGTGGCAGGCTACACCTGTTATTCAGGTCTCATTCTTGACACTTTGGAAACCTTGCTTACTGGGTGTTTTGATTCCTTTAGGGCACTGCCTAAAGGAATCAATAATAGAATTAAAATATAAACAACTATAAACCTATGTTGTGTATGATACACCTAGATTCAGAATAATATGAATATGGTTACAGCACCTTGAAAACATTGTATGCCCCCGGAAATGTACTATATATTCCTAGAACATAACATTGCACTATCTTATGAGTGCACAAGTATGACAAATGACATTGTGTGGAGGCATACTACAGTATATTTATCAGTGCTTCTGATTCTACACTGGCTCCACTGTCTATGTTACTGATATTGCATGCTTCAATCCAGTAAACAAAACTATTTCCCCACCAATCTATGACTACAAATCTACAGCTAATGTAACAGGGAGGAGTAAATGTCATAGATGGTTTTCCTTACGCAATGGTATTTACCCTATTGCTCTACTACACAGATATCATTCACATACGTTCGAAACAACCTCACACAACCTCAAACTGTTCACTGGATAGCTGAGCATAAACTCCAACAGCATAACATCAAACACTTACAAATAGCACACTGAGAAGATTAGAAGGATTTCACAAAAGCACATAGTTTTATAAACTAATCTAGCTAAACTTGAATCAGTTTTATGTTATGGTATAATTGAATGCTTTTCTATCAAGTGCTGCAGCCTGATAGCCTAATCGTTTTGCTGTGGTACAACAGCAGCAAAATGTACAAAATGTCCACCATCAGTCCAAGATATGTATAATCATATTTTTAATTGTAGACAAGGACACATACTGTCGCTAGAGGCCAACCCAACAGTGATGGACAAACAAGAAGGATTTTTCCCATATCCATGAGTCACTCACACTGCAATAATAATATTAGTTATTATTAATAATATTTTTAATTAATTATCTTAGTGTCATGAAGTACTCCTTGTGCTCCCTGACCAACACATTACACCAGGCTAGGACGCTTATCTCTTTCGTGTCAAATATCTCTTCCATATTGTTCCTAAAACTAAACAATGATCAGCCAACAAAGATAATAATGTAAATTATTACTAAATACAGAAATCAGATTAACCATAAAAGTATATTGTGGGCCAAATATACACTTTAAATGCACCGCGTAACCTGACGGCTGCAGGTTTAATTAATTTAACACTTTTATTTAACACTTTCTAACTCGGGGCTGTGCTGACAAACACATTCAACATTTAACAGTCACCAGAAAGCCTTCCTGCCAGGACCTATCAGCTGTAACACAGTGACCGCTCTAGGATAAAGTACCACTTTAAGACCTCCCACGTAAACATAGATCCACTGCTCGAGCAAACGCACGCACACAGGGGTCCCCGAGACAACGCGGCAGCCCGTTCAGCCGAGGGGAGCGGAGGGGTGAAGTGAAGGTGGGACGATTCGTTTGGCATTACCGTTGCAGAACTGCAGCAGAGAGGAGGTGTCGTACAGGCTGCTGTAGCTGGAGAAGCCGTCCTCCATCCTCCTCCTCCTCTCCTCCGCTGTGCACCACGGTGCTCTCTCGCTCGCCCGATGATTCCCCCGGCACGCCCCTCTGCGTTAGTTTTAGTGTTCACTTGCCGTCCTGGTCGCTCCTGCCATTTAGTCCAAGCGGGTCAGGCTCCCTGGGTGAGTCACCATGGCAACCCATTCACTCCGATTATGTCATGTGAACTCCAAACCCTCTCTCTTCTCTCACTATTTCCTTCTTTCACGCCCCCCCCCCCCCTCTCCCCGCCACCCCACTTCAAAAAAGTACAGAAAGTCCAAGAAAGAAAAAAAAAACACTCCTCGGCGAAGAGTGAATGCACAAGGTGCTCCGCACCGCTTCAGAGAGACGGCGAGATACAGAGAAGGAATGAAGCTGAAGCACTAACGCTGGGCTGTTTCCTTGTATTCCCCTTTCTTCTCCTCCCTTCTCCTCCCTTTCCAAAGGCTGCTCTTGAAACTCTGTTGTCCTTGGCGACAGCAGCTGTGTGTCGTTGGGCTCAGCCTCATTCACTGATCTTCAGCAGAAACACGGCTTTAATGACGCTTGAGCCGACAGGCACGGCAGAGGCAGCCGCTCTGTGCGCGCGCGCGTGTGTGTGTGTGTGTGCGTGTGCGTGTGCGTGCCTGCATGTGTGCAAGTAGTGTGTATGCTTGTGTGCATATTTAGATAATGCCTGGGACAACCCCAGCCTCCTCCCGCTCGGGCTGTGGACGAGTTAGAGGACTGAAGGCTGGGCCAACCTCCGTACAGATCCTCCCCCTAACACTGCCTCTCTGCCTGCCTGCCTGGAGAGGACAGGAGAAGAGAATACATTTGCATAGACAATAAGAGAGGACAGAATACATTTGTAGAGACGCGGAGAGAAGAGGAGGGAACCTTGTTGCTAACATCTGAGCACAAACACTGTGGCAGACGCACGGAACAGAAACAATTGTGAGTAGATACAGACTTATATGGCAGAGCAATCTCCTAGGTCGTGCACGCACACACACACACACACACACGTGTGGAGTCATGTGAGGACATAGAGGGACGCCGGCATCGTAGGGAACCACAGCTCAGCCTTTGCCGTCTTTTACCCGTTACACCTCCAAGCAAGACACATCCAAACAAGAAGCACTCAACACGATTAGCGCTCTCTAAACGCCGTCTTATCTGGCCTTCTTCAGACTCCTCTGAGAGCCTTCGATCGTCCAGAGGAGGAGGAGAAAGAAGCGAAAGAAACAGACAGGGAAATGATGGGCTTGAGAAAAAGGGGAAGAAAGTAACCGGCTTGAGGGCGAGGGGGTTGAAACTAAGAAAGAAAGATTATAAAACTCAGCCAGTAGGGAAAATAAGACATTTTTGGGGAACCCCTCTGGATTATTCATAATTCAGGCAATACCAGATTGTTATAAAACAAAAAACCACACATAGGCTGGAGGCTGTCCTATATTCATGTATAAAAGCCTCCAGTTTCTTCTTTACATCACAACGGGAAATGAGGAGAATGACATACATTAACAAAATAAAAAGTTACAATGTACAGGGACTATTTTCCCCGATATCACGAAAGAAATGGATATGCAGTATCACAATATTTCGGTTCGCAATACTGTATCATATTATTTCAAAAGTTTTACTCAATTGATTTGCAAAAGGGACCATGTACAAAATAAATTAACCACAAAAGAGAGGAATGATGCTTGTTACCAGATTTATCAGAAGGCTCGTTTCCATCTAAAGTCCATGAGCATGTTTACATAAGTGTGCAATATATCGCCTTGCTTACAGTATCGCAATATATCGAAGTGCGGTCCCCTGTATCGTTATACATATCGTATTGCTAGATTCTTGCCAATACCCTAATGCTATGGCACCTCTATGAGCACCATAAAAAAAAAAAAAAGTCATTCAGTGGTTCTGAAGTGGAATAGACCCTTGCAGGGATTGGAGGGGACGAGGGCATGGCCTTGTTGTCGGGATCTTCCTGTATCGAGGTTCAAATAGACTGTTGTTGTTGTTAAGCTTTGTTCTTCGCAGCTGCTCTCTCTTTCAATCTCTCATTCCTGCCGGGAAAAAACGTGTGCTGTGCTTCACTGGGTGATATTGCCTAGACCTTGAGACGATCTCTACACTGTCCTCTGCTGGAACCACTCAGGAGCACCTTTGAGCATGCTTGCAGTGAGCACCGACGCTAACACATTTAGTCTGATCAGATCATCAGTAAAGACGCTTGTGGCCTTGGACGTGGCAAGCGTCCAACAGTGTTTTGATTCAGATATGGCAGGAATGGAATGTGGCTCGTATGTTTTTTTACAAGGGAAGCAACCCTGACTGTAAATACCCATTGAATTTCTGTTAACCGTACAGATTACAGACCATTGGCTCTCCTCTGTCTGGAGACAGATTAGGAAAGTAATCTGTAAGGGAGCAGTATGTACTGATGCGTGTGTGTGTGTGTGTGTGTTGCACACGCTCACGTGATGAGACCCCCCCCCTCCCCACAGACACTGCTCCTCTGTGAGTGGCAGCTTCCCTCATCTCTCTTGAACATGTGCCCATTGTCTTTTCAAGCGGGCGACGGGAGAAGCCTCCTAGTGGTCACAAAATGCTTTTCTTGTGGGGGTGCAAAATGTTAATTGGTTTATTATTAGCTTCACTCCAATTATATTGTCCTAATGAGCACAATGCATACATGCACTTTTCCAATAGTATTTTTATTTGATATATGTTCGCGTGTGCACCTATTCATAACTCAAAACATCTGACCTAGATCCTTTTGGTAATTTATTGTGTAGACACCAATGTAACCAGTGGCCCAGGACAGAGATAGGCTGTAGCTATTTTATTTGAAATAATTACAATTGTTAAGTGACAAAACACTGATACTGGATTATGCTAAAAACCCATTCATCTTGAAGGTCATTTCGTTATTCGTTATACCAGTCAGTAGGTCAAGAAGACTTGTACTTACATATAATCAAATCCAGAGCAAATAAGGCCAATCCTCTGTAGGATCTAGCTTCCGTCTGCTGAGCCTGTCCTGTTACTGGGCTGCATTGTGGTTTCCACTGTACAATCTTGGCTTGTAAACACAATGCACTGAAGCGTCTATGCCCTGGGGTGTACCCTGCCACAGCCTCTGGTTGCAGTGTGATTTCAAGGTTACTGACCAAGCTGTAAATCTACTGCATTAGTTAAATATTACAGTTAATATAGTTATTATCATAGTTATTATTATTGCCTTATAAGGTGTCAGAATGGGGCAGGTAGAAATTGTCAAGTTTATTGTAATGTTATATATAAATATATAAGAATGCAAAAATTTCAGTAAATCCTCTTCAACACAGTGGATGTTTCTCCACTCCAGAACGGGATAAAAAAATAATAATAAAAAAGTATTGTTGATGTGTGATATAAAATGTAGGCTACTGGATGGCAGCTAGCCTGTACATTTCCCTGAAGATCATGCTGATTTGTTCAACATGCAGTCAGTAAGTTGCTGTGGACGTAGTAGAAAAGTATAATAGAAATAATGTAATAAGACCAGTGACACAGGCACATATCTGAGTCGGTCCCCGGGCGCTGCAGAGCGGCTGCCAACTGCTCCCTTGAGGGATGGGTTAAATGCAGAGAACAAATGTTGCTACGTGTATATGACAATAACAAGCACCTTTACCACTAAACACGACATTTTGATAATAACTGTCTTGATCCATATGCAACATTATTGCGTCTCTCATTTAAGCCACCAGTAATAACGGATTTTTTTTTTGTTTAATTTAAAGTAACCGTATGTTCTCTCAGGCTCAGTATGGACACATCGTGAATTATCGTAAAATCCTGATATTCATTGGTTATTCCTGCATTGCAGCATTGTGCCGCTCTGAGGAAAACGTCACACACAATGATGGTACAATTCTGTAACTGCAGTAGGATGCAGACTTGGAGTGATGTCTTGTGTTAATGGGAATACTGGTGTATCTCATATTGTCAGAGACGCACTGCCTGCCCACCCTGTCTAACAGACAATATAAATGTGAATAAACAGAGAGAGAAAGACAGGGTGTATGTGTGAGAACCGATCAGAAAACAAAACAGCTAAATGCAGTTACAGTAAAACATTTCCTGAGCCACTGAATAAAGACTCTCCCCAAGCCATAATTTTACAATTACAATCACATGTTATGGAGATAGACAACAGCACAAGAGAATAACAGTGAGCGGAAAATGAGCAGATGATGTTCAACAGAAAAATGCATTAGTACAACAAATATTACAGAGAAGGTAGTGCATACCAAACGCCTGAGCGCGCGTGTGTGTACACACCATATTATAGAAGCCATAGCAGCTATGGTTAAAAAAGCAGAGCCGTGAATAAATTGTGATAAAGCGTGTGTGTGTACGTTTGAGGGGGTTGGGGGGGCTGTGACCTACTTTCCGTACGAACACCCAATCTTGCGTAGTGTCAATATTTAGCTTTGTGGTATCTTTCACAAAGACAGGCAGCAGGCTAGAGATGGGCTATATCATCATATGACCTATATCATTATAACCTGGCAGAACATATACACTTATTGGTGTAGGGCGACTGGTCACATCTGGCAGTAGGCCGGAGCTTGTGTTAATAAAACGTTGTAAATTCTGAACTACAACAAGAACTAAGAACAATATCTCATTGCAGCAGCACAGACACATATTACTGTGATTGGTTTAGGAAAACTGGGTCACTGCTAATGGGTTAGGCACATTCTATTAGAGACCATTGGTCATGGTCTCTAATAGCATTATCAGTCCACCGCCAAAGCATGTCTGTAGTTCATACAGACAACACACAATTGTTTATATATATATATATATATATATATATATATATATATATACACATTACTTTACTATCTGTGGGCAAAGAACATGACCAGTCCCGGTCAGTTTTACATGGAAACGCTCCACCTCCCTCCCTGGGGGATATAAAAAAAAAATAAATAAAATAAACAGTCTGTGAAAGAGTACGTTCTGTTGCCATTACTGTGACTAGCTGAAAGGGATTCAAGGGATTCAAGGGATTGGGGTTACTGAGCTGCTGCTGCTGTGGTGAAGGCTTCAAACACACAGCCCAGTCACCTGCCAAGACTCTGTACTGTGTCTCGCCATGTGATGTGAGAGAGAGAGAGAGAGAGAGAGAGAGAGAGAGAGAGAGAGAGATCTGCTTCTGGCCTGTAAATAGATACTAATTCGGAGGCTATAAACAGCGTTAAGTATCCTACCTCAACTGCCCTCCACTCTGTGGCACAAAACATTAGCATGCCAATCATAGCTGAAATAATCATAAACGCACATCTTGCAGTAACCACTGTTATTAGGCAGGCACCTACCGCATTTCCTCAGTTGTCATGGGCCACCATGCTTCAGTTAATTCATGTTCATCAAACAATTAAGGCTTCACTTGTTGAATAACCAACAAATTAGCATACATTGCTTAACTTTACTTCCTACCCAGTAATGGATTCACCTTCTGTTGCTTATGGCATACAGATGGTGCAAATACCAAAATATTGATATAATGTCTTTCACTAAAAGCAAAATCCAAAATGTTATTGCCAGTGTGCACAGAACACAAATCATGAAGATTATACTAAATAAACAGAGATATGATGGGTTCTAGTATTTGTTTGGTCATCCTAACACACCTTATTAATTTAAATAAATCACAAAGCACAACTTATTTCCTCTTTTATTTCCACATAGACTATACTCCTGCTTCTAATGTGATGCAGTAAAGGCTTAGAGCAGGGGTGTCCAACTCCGGTCCTGGAGGGCCGCTATCCTGCATGTTTTAG
>JAODVN010012556.1:0-11255 GCA_025434125.1 Chologaster cornuta
AACTACCATGCATGTATTATTATACAGTATTATACAGTAACTACCATACATGTATTATTATACAGTATTATACAGTAACTACCATGCATGTGGTGTTATACATTATTATACAGTAACTACCATACATGTGATGTAATACAGTATTATACAGTAACTACCATGCATGTGCTGTTATACAGTATTATACAGTAACTACCATGCACCTGTCTTGGCATGTGCCAAGTTGTATAGCTTAATAATGCTCAAACAAGGCATATAAAAACATGTATTTCCAGAGAATCTAACGATTTCACAAGGGATGTCAAAGGGAGACCGTCTGTGTATATATAGAACGTTGTCATAAAGAGCCCTAATTCCAAAGCACTGGTATGTTGGCTGGCATCCACAAGACAATCATGTAGCAATCAATCATGTTTTCTGACATGTAGCTACAATCTGGACAGGTGCGTGTCAGGCTACAGCGTACGGTACGCAGCTATGGGGACCCTTCGGCACAGTGTTGTCGGAGCTGTGATGCAGATACATAAACTGGCCTTTATGCTGTGGTACTTGTGCTGTGAAATGATCAAAACACTGTACCACAGAAATAGTAGGATGCCAATTAAATTCAACAGGGCGAATAACTGAACGCTCACTCTGCTTCTTGCACACCGTAGTGTTTGAGGCAGTTTAGGAAACCACTGCATGCCTTTAAATTGCACTGGAACAAGCACGGACAAATAACAGTTGCATGACTAATAGTCACCTTGCCGTCTTTATCCACCCCCGACATCTGGCCTGATGCCACGCGCACCTTGTCCGGATGAAGGGTCAGACTGCAGGGGGAAAAAAAACACAGTAGATGTGATGCTTTACATCGATAACAGTGGCCTCAACGTGGCGTTGTGTGTTTACTGGCCAGAGGGGGCAGAGTAGAGCTAAAGGAATTGTCATTCTGGTTGATATTTAAACTGTATCAAAACAAAAACACCTCTCCATTTAATGCCATAGGGTGCTCCCTCAGAAGCTCCGCCCCACACATTGAAAACACATTGCCATGCCTAGAATATTGTTGTTTATGTTTCCATTTATAAAGATGCATACACAACAATATTCTGCTCAGTAGAAACACAGGATTGTATATAGATAGATATTTGCTGAATTTGACAAAAAGTATTTTAGCTTACTATCGCTGACTATACCTTTAAGGTGGGAGTGCAGCGCAAATAACAAAGCCAAACAATATATCTACTTTGTCTGAAACTAATTCCCCATAACCAAGTTGTTTTTCTTTCTTAGCACTTCCGTATGCGCGACAAGAAATTTTTCTAATGTAAAAAAACGCTCGGCTAACGACACCGCACTCGTACACATTGCCACTATAAGAACATTCAGAGTTCAAAACAACCCGCCCCCCTCCCTCTCCCGGTCCTTACGCACCAGCGGACGCAGTCGGTGTGTTTGCGGTAATGGCGCTGTGTGCGCCGGCTGATGTGGTAGAGCACCACCACGCACGCGATGAAGTACACCGCCTCGCCCGTCGGCAAGAAGTACAGGTTGTCGCGGCAGTCCCGCCCCCGGTAGCCGTAGCTGAGCAGCGGCAAGGTCAAGGTCTCAAGGTCAGAACCAGGGCACAGTTGGAATCGGCCGGCGGGCCGCAGCTGCTGACGTACACAGCTCACAACTCCCAGCTAACAGCTAATGTATGATTGACACAAACTAGGCCACGCCCACTTCTATTTTAGGACACTTGGGGGGAGGTTTCACGGAGAGACGAAATATGCTTTGCAGGCTCAGTGGCCTGGCGTGCTTCCATAAGAGCTCAATGCATGCACACACACACGTAGGCGTGCTATGGCATAAGCACAGGAAGGATACACCCAGTCCAACTCCAGCTTCTCTGCGGGCGGTTCCATCTTCAAGTCCTCATAGTTCTGGATGTTGGACGGGATGTACATGGTGATGGGCCGCCCACGGATGAACATTTTGATGGAATGTCCTGTAGGCAGGAAAATGAGCAAAGCGTACCACTTTGAGGCAAAGATAGGGCACACTAATTTGCACATGCAAACGTCACTTGGTTACGAGAAAATCAAGGCGGTCAATTATCAGTGTGTATTTATTAAGCAAAAACGTATTACACGGGCTCCATAGCTGGTGCAGCTTACAGACTCTCTTTACAAACTCTACCTTGGCTGTAGGTTCCCCTTCGCGAGCCGGGAGAACCTGTGGGAGACAGAAAGCAATGGCGGGGTTAGCCAGAAAACCAGTATCTCTAGAAGCTCTAAACAGCAGCTGATTCCAGCGCAGAGATCTTATGGCCCTTCATGCACCCAGTTTGCCATTATTTCTCCAGACATGGACTAAGCACAGTCGTAGCATATGACCTGTTTTCACTGGAGATCGCCGCATTTATTTTGAATCCTTTAGTCTTGGACGAGACTCAATCCGTGCACGTGAAAGAGGCCCTAGAGAATCCAGCGTGGGTAATGTGGTGAAACACAAGCAGCTTGCTACCGGGTTTTACCCGAGGTAACCGCTCGCTGAACTAGACATTTTTATTGGCGCAGCGGGCTGTCAATCACCACTTAATGTTTATGCACCGCCATTCAATGTTCGCTGTGTGTCTAGGTTGCATGCTAATGTCCTGGCTTTGCACTCTGTTGCAGACAACACAAGACACAGGCAAGGACAGTATAGGACGGTATGAGAGCCAAGGCATAAGATGAATTGGGAGGGTGGGTGTTTCTTGGCAGGGCCGCTCGAGAGCCGATCGTTGGCCATTCATCATCCCGTCAGAGGAGCAGGAGTGGTGCGGTTGATGGCTAACCACAATGGATGCGATCCCAGGGAGCTCCCACTGCCCTAACAGGCCCTCCAGTGTGTCGCACCATAGGGCCGACACGCTGTGTGAAATGCATATAAGAGGGAAGACCATTCTTGGTATAGGAAGCTGCCTTATTCGGGGTGTGGTTAATCCACGGAGATGGACTCTGCATGACCTCAGCTCTTTGCAGAGCATGTGCTGCTGAAGTATTCTCTTTGTCTTCTTATCTTTTAAATTTGTCTAATGAAACATCAACCTCATGCCAATTCTGCAATGTTCAATTTCAAAAACACATTGATAAATAATATTATGGCCAATCTTTGACAGATCACTCTGGATATGAGAGATTAGAGAGAGAGAGAGAGAGAGAGAGAGAGAGAGAGAGAGAGAGAGAGAGAGAGATACTGTCCTGCACTGCTCTCCCCTTTGGGAACAAGCCCTAAAAAAAAGCTAACCATGCTAAAAGCCAATGCTCATAAAAGCTAAGCTAACCGCAAGTGCGACTTTGATGAGTTGGATAGGAAAGAGCAAATCAAATGCATTCATTCCCACACATGCGTGAGCCAGTGAAAGTTTGGCTTGGTGCAAGATTATGCTTTAAAGTCAGGCTTCACTGACCTCAGGGCCTGTTACAAACCAATAAAAAGGTGGTTTCTATAAAAATTCCTAATTAAACAAAGAAAACCCTGACTTTATGTGTTTCAAAACATCAATGGTCCAACAGTAGTTGGAGTTCGCAAATGCAACTCTGGGTAGCCAACAATTAATGATACATTTTTTATTGTAGCTAATCTTTAATATTTACACCTTCCTTGAAAGAATGAACATATTAGTACTGTGATATTTTAATCTTTAAAAGTTTCCAGGACTATTAACGGGCCCCCCAATGACCAATAATTTGCAACCCCCCCCGTATGTACAGTCTAAAATATGATTTATGGTCTGAACTATGAACGTAGAAGGCACAAACAGACAGACAGACAGACAGACCATTGTTAGTTTTGTTTGTCCAATGCTTTGGTCTCACTTCATCTAAACTGGCAGATACGGTACAGTATATAAAACATGGCCCTTAAACAACAACATGAACGTTATTACATCACCTGCATTGGCGATTAGTTCCTTAGCCCGGCTGTGAGGCAAACAAAGAAACAAGACTGGATTAGAAAAGGCACAAGCGCATCAGACTCAAATAAGCGACCCCCTCCCTTTGACTCCACAGGGGATCCCCATTGCTGCTCATGTATTTGTTATTTTCAAAGGAGAGTGGGTTCATAATGGGATGTATACGATACAGTATCATGGCCACTGGCATTGCAGCATCCTGCGGTGACAGGACAACGTGCGCTGTGAGTGTGTGAAAGCATTGAGTGATGGGTTTGGGGGGGGGGCTCACTTCTCCAGGCTAGGGGAGCGGGTGAGGAGATTGGCTGAGGACGCCGCCTTCTTGTCCAGACGCTTTTTGTTTCTCTCCAGGGCGTCCTTCCCCAGCTTTTCGCTGTTCCTGCGAACTCTGCCAGCAAGGAGAAGAGAAGAAGAAAAAACTTTGGCGAATGCACGTGGCTGACGTGTGTGAACGTGCGTGTCTGTGTGTGTGTGTGTGTGTGTGAGTGTGTGTGTGTGTGCGTGCGTGCAACCCCAGCCCAGGACTGCCAGCATGCGAACACAAGCGCTCACGCATTCCCATTGTGTTTCCTGTGTAGCCCCAACCAGTTTCCTGGAGAAAGATGCATCTGGACCGGAACCAGTCATGTCAAAAGTACAACGTGTCTGTCCTCTTGTGAGGAAATGAAAACCCCCCCCCCCCACACACACACACACACACACACACCCCTGCACCACCCCACCCATCATGATGTAAAGTCCATATCACTAAGGCGTCTTATGTGTCATTTCCAGTACCGCTGGTATCCATGGAGGGGCATGGAAGAGCTGGGCAAAAAGCCTACACACACACGCACGCACACACACACACACACACACACACACGTGTTATCAATAGACAAAAACATGTACCCACAACAAGGAAGTGGAGGCGTGCAAACAAACTCAAAAATAAACAATAAGCGGCGGTGTGCTGTGGTTCGGTGAGGATCAGTTTCGACACGTCGCCTCATGCAGAAAGGCTCAAACCACAACCCCCCCTGTTAGTTGACGAGGTGTCAAATCATCAGGTTAGTGTGGAATCGCTGCGGACAATCAGGTCCTGTGAGGCGCCGCATCTTGTGTCTCTGCCAAACCCAGCCGGACGGGAGATTTCGATTACGCCCCTCCGTAATGCGCAAGCTGTCTTGTACTGCAATGGCTACGTATGAATGTTTAAGACTTGTTTAAGGCTGTTCCAAGCGAGCGGGACGTCCACTTGGCAGATGTCCACGCTGACATGCACCGTATGGATGGACCCGGGCCGTTCCACCATCCTTGAATGGCGCGTTAAAAGAGGTGTTCATGTGACATATCTGCATTCCAATGCAGCCTCTCCACCCCAGTGCTATTGTATAACGCAGGTGCGTGCTGCCGCGCTCCATTGCCAACATAACACATTTTCCACTGCCTAAACTTCGCCTCGGGACGCGTCAGTCAGCTACACCCCCCCCCCCCCATCCCCCCCCGCTATAGCTAGCTACAGGCTAGCTAGCTATAGCTAGCTAGCTATAGCTGTTGTTTTACTTTTTCTGGTTCGAATGCGCACGGCATCCACTGTAAACGGGGTAAAGAGACGCTGGGGTTTGCAGTGACACAAATCAGGATTAGTTCAATCTGATTGGTTGGAGAAAAGCCATGCAGTCAGGAGATAGGTGATACAGGGGTGGTGGGGGAAGGGGCAGGGGGTTGTCACGCACAGCTCCTTCTTCTCCTGCAGGACGGGGGACTGGGGCCCTGGGCGGGGGGAGGGGGCGGGGGGAGGCAGGACCTCCTCCCCCAGGGAGCCAGTGGAATCCACCTTCTGGAGGCTCTTGAGCAGCGCGGGCCGAACGTGCTCCTCATCCACCACGGATGTCCAGCCGTGCTCCTTATCCCGCTCCCCTCTCCGCGCCTCCTCCTCCTCCGCCTCCTGGCCGTCCTCCTCCAGCTCCAGCCCCGGGAGCCGGTGGAGGGGGGCGCGGGGCCCGTCGGCCTCGGGGCGGCCCGCGGGGAGCGCGTCATCCAGCTGGAGGCTCTGCAGCGCTCGGGTCAATGCCGGGGCGGGGCCCCTGGCGTCCGGGCCGGGGCACGGCTCCGTCTGGGTACACGCGTCCAGCGTGGGGGGTCCAGGACGCACGTCGTCCCCCGCTGTGCCGTTCTGATTGGCCGCTGCGCTGTTTGACACTTTGCTAGAGATGCTTAACATGGTAGGGTGGCGACAAACACACATGCGCTTATAAACCATTATTACAATCTATTCATATGGCACTTGTCACAGATAAAAGTTAGAATATACAATAAAATCCTCCATAAAACACACGAGAGAAAGACATATGTAGGTGTGCAGACAATTTCAGAACATTCAAAACATTGAATATTGGCCATACTGCCTGTTTAAAAAAGTGTGTCTTTAGCTGCCTTTTAAGAGAGTCAACAAAATCAGCAAACCTTAAAAGTGTGGACATTACAGTTTTACAGTTTACAGTATTACAGTTTTTGCATGCTGTGACCTCAAAAGCTCAATCCTCACTGGCTTTTAGATGAGTGTGTGGGTATGATACACACTTAAAAACAATTAGTAATAGCGCTGTATGGTATATGTCTGCTCCCAGTCTGTGGAACACTCTGCCTGACCCCCTTAGGCCACCACAGACGGATGGATGCCACCCACCTATTTAAGAAAGCTTTTGGTTGATACGTTTTCATTTGTGGTTTTTTGTATTGGTATTTTAAATGTATTGGTCACGTAGCACTTTGGGATTTCTTTTAATTTAAAGTGCGTCACAAATAAACTATATTATTATTATTAGTATTAGTAGTAGTGGTTGCAAATGTAATATGGAGATGATTTCAACATTAAATATGTTTGAATTTCCACAATAAAATGTCTCTAGTAATAACACTGTAATGTATATTTAAAGTGAGAATAACTGTATATCTCAGCTTATGGGAGTCAGCGACAGCCTGTGGAGTCAATATCACTTCTGTCACAACATCGATCTCAGTCCTCTGTATGTGTGCGTGTGTGCACGCGCGCGTGTGTGTGTGATGACACACCTGACGGAAGGGTGGCGGAGTCCATCGGGCATCGAGCTGGACGACAGCCTGCGTCTGCTGGTGTAGCTCTCTAAGCAGAACGGCTGGTTCAACACCCGCGCTGCTGCAGGGTTCACTGGGAGAGGACAGTGATGCTTTAAAGCTGACAGGAATCCTCTTATGGCAGCACGCTAACGTCTGATATCAACACAACACAACGTCCGCTAACATACCAAGTACTGTAGCTCTGTTCAGCAGAAAAACCCACAGGAATCCTCAAATCTGGTATCAATACAGATGTACACTGCACTGCTAAGTTAAGTACACCACTACATACACTGCTAAGTACTGTGGTTTTTAGCACATTTAGCACATTTAGCAGAACAATCTACATGAATCCTATTGTCAACATGCCAAAATCAATACAAAATAGTACTACTGTTCTAAACCTCCTTGGGCAGAGAACCTCCAAATGTATGTGCATAATCACTATATTTAATGATTAATATTAATAATCATTACTCATATGAACTTGGATATTATTCATATGAACTTGAAGTTCATCTAAATACATTTTCGAGAGTAAATGACAAGGGCACTATCACTATAATCTTGAATATCATTATCGTCTACTAAAATAGTTTCTCTTCATCACCGTCCACTGTGTGACATGAACCGTAAGGCTGCCACAAGATGGCCGTGCTGCCCCGTGGCTGTCAGAGACCATTTCCTGGGTCGCAGCAAGGGAGGGGGGCCCCACCTGCGATGAGCTGCTCCCTCAGCAGTGGAAGGATCTGGTCGTGGAGGCGGAGTCTGCGTAGCGCGTCCGCCAGCGACGCCTTCAGCAGCGTTATCTCGTCCTCCTGCGCCTGCAGACGCACCTCCAGCAGGGACGTGCGCTCCGTGAACTCTGTGCTGCTGTCCGCCGAGCCCTCGTCTGTGGGGAGAGACCACCGGGCCAGGTGGTTTGTTACACACGACCACCGTTTACCTGGCTGGCACACTGCGTGCTTTGTTGCACAAAAAATATCTGTCCAGATGCCTTGTTAAGGACAAACATCTGGGACGCTGTCCACATTTAGAAAAGGGCATGCACTTGCATGTAAAATACATGACGGGTGATTGGGTGAACTGATGGTGATTGTCTATTAATGTCGCTTGACGCGTCAACCAGAGCCTAAACTACACCCGCAGCTGGTGGTAAGACGCTGATTGGTCAGAGGCCACTGTGGTTCGACTCAAGCGCAACGATTTTGAGCTCTCCAGGCCGATTCTAGCAGCAAAGTCAAACAAGGTATCATTAGGTGAAACGGTCAAGGGATTACCTGAGAGGTTCAACCCATTCATAACCATTAAGACTGCCAACAATAGACAATAACAGACCTACCTGCTGCACGTATCGAATAACATGGTAGGTAAGTGCAGGGACCACAAAAAGCATTTGGTTTTGTGCAATTTCCATTGTGTTTTATTGTGTGTAGGGGTTTTTGCTATGTGTTTGAGTGCCAACCGTTAAGCAAAGGATAACCAAGGACTGAATCGGTGTATTGAAAGGCCTCAAGACCTGTGCTTGTGTGTGTGGTGCTTAATTCTCCATTAGCAGGCTTTGACCATAAGCAATTATTCTAACAATACTGTGTGTGTGTGTGTGTGTGTGTTTTCAGTTTGGGGGGGGGGTTGGGTGTTAACGGGATGAATTCTCACAGTTGTGTCACTGGATTTAATCACCGTGTCCATGTCACTGGATGGAAGAAAGCTGTTCATGCCATGTGTCGAGCATATCCTTTCATGCCCCCAAAGCAATTTAGCACGGCATTTTTCACGGCGCAATTTCTAGCCATTGCTCGGCCACTGCATTCTTACTCAGGCATTTACAGTGCTGTTTTTACATCACAGTGAACCGGGTAAAACCGATAGCATGGGCAAGTAGCTCCTGCATCTTAGACCACACAGAAATAAGTGAGGGAAAGGATACTCCTCTGTGGGACTGTTCGACACAAACCTACTGGACAGTTAACAACCACTGCACCCACAACCTGAAATTACACACTTATTTTAAGCAACTACATCCATGGAATTTAAAGTTACACTCTCTTCAATTGCATTATAGCTGTGCACGAATGTAAGCATACAGGCAAGGAGAATGGTATCGTGTCCGCCACTCTCTGAGATTTAAACTAACACATTGTTTCTGTACCACCGGTTACAAACACAAATTGTGGACAGTTTTTACATTTGACTTTCTACCATAAACATCGGAGGCTTTCAGGTTGCTGGCCAACTGACGGTTAATGGAAACAAAGTTGTTTAAGAGCCATGTTATTAGGCCCTGAAGGACACAATAATACGCTTTCTCAGACACTAGCCATCAAGGGAGCCAATATGTGATGGGAAGAAATGTAACAGAATAAAATGGGAAATAGGATCAACACCCATACACATTGATGTGAGTCTGAGTAGCTGACGGACAACAGATGGTGTTTCAAGTGTTTCACCATGTGGTGTGTCCTGTGGATACACCATGAGTTGACCAATCATCTAAACCAATCATCTGATAATTTCATAACAACAATGCAGAAATAGCTAATCAGGGAGTGAAAGAGCGGTATTTACACGATGTCTGAGTAACAACCAGGGAGAAATATCCACCACCCTACCTGATTGTAAGTATACAAGTCTTAGTTAATATGGTTAGCTGGCATTGCCTCTGTGGGCGTTTTCAGCATTGAAAAACTAAAACGAACACTGGTGAACACTATTAGCTAGGTTCAGAACACGACTGACTGACTGACCGCTCTATGACAACATCTCTTTGTTCACAGGAGCATATCGCCATAGATGCAAACTATGTCCCATTTGAATGTCAAACATCTGTCCAGGACTGGATTTCATGCAGCGTCGTCTGTCCGGTCTCTGGTCGCCACGGCAACCTCTGGGCATTTAGCCATTTCAGAGAGAGAGGAAGTGTCCCCGTGCGAGAAGCGTAAGAAACAGTCATCGGGGTTTTCCAATGACGGTGAGAACAGAAGCAGCTAAGTAGGCAGAAATAAGAAAGCACAGACACCATAGAAAGTTACCGTAGCAGAGAGAAGACGCTTGTGCACTTCATCCCTACGTCTGACGTGACATCACACCCACACACATGACAACTGTGTGAACCGTGCAATGATTCACTGCTGGGCGTTAATCTTGAAGAGGATTTTTTATTCAGTTGCTTGTGTGTGTGTGTGTGTGTGTGTGTATTTTTATTTTATAGTGATTGCAAATGTATATTTGCATCAAATCCATATATGTGTTGTACAATTGTTTAGTTTTTTACAGCTCCTCATGCACCCAGAGCCCTTATTCACATATGTGTCTGCACAATGCATGCGGCAATATTATTATTCTCTTCCTTGATAGGAGCAATGAGAATAATGAGAACTACAAACTATAGATTACTAAGGTTAGTGCAGGTACGCTGTCTGTGACTGCCAGACGTGTCTATGATCTTGAAGCTATGGGAAAGATGAAGCCGAATGTATTTGGTAATAAACAATGTTGACAAATGAGGGTCACTGTTGCCCACAGTATCCAAATCTAGCAAGGAGTGAAACATTTTTCACAGTACCGTGCTCACTATCCAAAACCTGCTTTGTATAGTATCCACAAACAATTACAGTAAGATATTCCTCATTCCTTGTATATTTCTACATGATCCTATGTTTTAAATCTTCTGAAATATTTTTTCATCAGTCTCCACATCAGCCATTATTAAACGTGCATTAGCCGTGCACTGCAGGCATAAAGAATATCCCAAACCTTTTGACAAACAAACTAAACACGATGTTCTGCTTATTGTTATTATTGTTTTGATTTTGTTGCAAGGCCTCTGGAAAGAGGAGAAGGGTTTATGAAAAGCAGAAACACATGCTAGAAGCTCATTGCCAGATTCCACTATTGGGTGTTTTGTGTTTTTTGTGGGCTCCCTGGCTGGTTTTTGTGATGGAAAAATCCGACTTCATCACTCAGCGAGGTGCATCAAAGACTCGCCATCTCTAATAAATAAACACATTCCCCATGGAACATCTACAGAAGAAATGCGTTTAGTTCTCGGCCAAGAGAGTTAATGTTTCAGATGGGCACAATGTTGTCTTCATTGTCCACCATATGCAAGAGGCCCTCCGTCCTCCAGATATGTCATTTCCTCTCTTCGTGATGATTTCTCAGGATTCAGCATTTGGGTGATACATCCTGGTGTGTGTGTGTGTGTGTGTGTGTGTGTGTGTGTGTGTGTGTGTGTGTGTGT
>JAODVN010012664.1:0-11254 GCA_025434125.1 Chologaster cornuta
TCTCTCTCTCTCTCTCTCTCTCTCTCTCTCTCTCTCTCTCTCTCTCTAACTCTCTGTGGCCTACATCTCATATCTCCAACTCGCAGATTAAGCTCCTCTCCCCTGTCTGGGAATCTATACATAACATGGACTAATAACCCAAGACATCCAGTGGGGAGGTATGGTCCAAACAGCTCTTGACTTAACCCAAGAGAGGAGGAGAGAAGAAACACTGAGTGAAAAGGGAGAAAGCCAAATGTGAAACTGAGGTTGCCACGTTGTCTGGCGACAGATAAAAGCAATTTGAGCCAATCTGGCCCCAAGGACTAGATAAGGCCTGGTTGCAAAAACAAACGAACATTGTAACAAAGCCCACTATCAGCTCTATCTCTGTGCTATTAAATGGGCCAGATGGGTTTTATAAATTGATCCTGCAGTACAACAACATGATTTACTTGGGTGAGCGAGGCAGGCAAATGTACAATTAACAGATGTACCAAGTGCTTTGTATAATTTTTGCTTGGTCTAGGTTTAAAACTCAGTGCCACCGGATATATTTGTTTGAAATTAATTCATGTAATACTCCCTGACTCAAACTTGAAATGTAATGCAAAAAGACATTTCCTTCCAAGCTTATTTCCTACAGAAAATTGGCTGCCGGTTAGCATGAATAGTCATGCAATGAGTAGCTCTGTCATAGTATTGGACAGTCGAGCCGTAGCCATATGGCGGATGGATTTCCTTGGCGCCTTTTGCTTTTATAGGAGGGATTCTCTTTTCAGGTTACAGGAGCCAATATTTCAGGGTGTTTTAATTCAGGCGGTTTATGTCATTCTTTAGATTTAAGATGGAACCAGTGGTAATAAATACTGCATAGGTTTTCCATATCTGCCAGCAAAGCTATGACCTCAGAGGTTCCCCCTTCCTCTCTGGCAGCATGCATGGTGAGGACGATGTCATTGTCATAGTCCACACGCCTTCCAAACTGTCTATGCAACCCAATGGAGTTATGTTAAATAATGTCAAGGTGATACATACACTGGTCCTGCTTTATAGACTAGTTAGATACCACGAATACCACGGCCAAGAGATGTGTCATGTAAACAAAGTGACAGGACATCACATGCTTTACTCACTCCAAATGTACGAGCAATCATGAACAAATAGGGTAATAGCTAGGCTACCTGTATTAAACATTAGCTGACTCATTATGGCATTTTTACCACTGGGCCAGGTCAGTTTGTGGTTGGCATTCCTAACTCTCCAACACAGTGACTCTTTTCCATTGAAGCTAATGCTAACACATTTTTAGTTCCTGCTGTTGCCTGTCAATTAGTTATTTTAAATGTCTTAGCCCCTTGCTGATACAGTGTCACTCACACACACACACACACACGCACACACACACACACACACACACACACAGACTGCATGCCCTTATAGGACCTTGTTTTGCAAAGGGCGGTTGGGAAAGAGTAAAACATTTTACAGATCACCCAGTCGTTGGTCGATCTGTAAGCATGTGAGAATGAAGTCATTGTTTTCCAGGAGGCAATCCAGAGAGTGGGACAAAAATGATGTGCCCAAAAAGTGTCAGCTATTATAGAATGGAACTGCATTTGAAGTGCTGCAGCGTCAAATAAGGGGAGATTACGCCGCCGATACAAAACGCAAACTCAAAAGGACGGCAGGACACATTCACAAGCACTTTAATAACGTTATAAATGCCAAAAGATTAGCCTCACCTTTCTGGCACGCATCTTCACTGTGCTTTCATCTCTCTGGTCCACAGCTGGTTCTGTCCCATCCAAAGCTGGGCTGGCAAGTTGACAACCACCGTAAACAACAGTCTCTGATGCCTCCAAGTCTTCGGGTTGCGAATTTGTGGTTTCAGGCTTGTTGCATTCGCTGCGACCATCTGCCACCTCAGAGGCAGGTGAGTCACCTGAGTGGCGACCAGAGGCTTGGTTGCTACGGTGACCCTCCGGGGAGAGAACCTTGTTGACTGCTGTAGAACACCGCGTCTCACGTAGAGCGCGCTGTTGGACGGATGCACCGTCACGGGCTGGAACTACGCTGGAACCTGAGGCATTGTTTATGTGTGTTGCCTCAGAGAAGGCCCCCTCCGGGATTGTGTCCAGTTTGGAAAAGCCAATGTTTTGCTGTCCCTGCGAAGACACAGTCTGGTCCACAGAGGAGATGTTTTTGAACACCGCGGCCTCATTACTGTCCTTTAAAGGTTTGACATCGGTTTTAGTTTCCACACATTGTTCTGCACCAAGGTCACTGTTCGTCAGTTGGTTCACTTGTAGTATTTTTTCATCCAGATTTTCAGGAGACACATTGTGGTCGCAACACTGTAGTCTGACATGCATATCAGACGGTGCCTCGTCAGCGACCTGTATTCTTATTGTTTCACCCTGTGATGACTCCGCTTCTTGCGTTTGGGAGGTTTCAGCATTCGGCTCTTTCCACACTGTCTGCTGGGATGTTTCACAACCGTGATCGTCACACATCAGCTTGTCTCTACATCTTTGCTCCTGTGTATTATGTTGTGTTGCTGTGTCCTTTAATCCGCCTTTAGCAGCCTCTGAGTTCCTGGCTTCACGTCTTCTTTCATCGCCTTCCTCTTCTATTGCCAGAGACCCGTGTTGCTCCTCGATCACAATGCAATTTAATACAACGTCACTGTTCTCCCTCAGGTTACTGCAGTCCATCTCACCTGCGGTTAAGGCTCCCGTTGCATCACAATGGTGAGATGTGATCATGTGCCCTTTCATCGGCTCTGGGAGGTCTAATTGATTATCCAGTTTAGTCGAAGCAGCCTGGTTTAGAGTGGCCTGGGACGGCTCAGGACGCCTGCTGGAACCGTCTGTGCAGCTCTGCATTGTTTCCCGAGGCTCTGGACCTCTGCCAGCCTCCTCACCAGCGGTAGCACCACAGAGTGGGGGCCCATTGTCTGCACAGATAGAGATGCATTGTTGCTGATGGCCAGGGACGTGTGGCCTAGCGAAGACGTCTTGGTCTTCTACATCGCAGCTGTTGCAATGCACGAGGCTCGCTGTGCCACCCTCACCACGGCCGCTGTAAGTCAACCCATACTGGCCACAGCGGTCCAGGGTGTTACAGCCAGTGCACTGCTTACAGTCCTCAGTGTCTCTGGTCCGGAGGTGCCACCGTTCAGCTAAGGGGTCCCCATGCGCGGCGTCGTAACAACCATTCAAAGACTTCTCTCCCTGGGATGTTTTATTGCCGCCAAGTGTTAGTGCACATTCCGATTCCTGGTCGTCACCGGCAACAGAAGCGTGATCCTGGATACCTGTGGTGGGCGGCTGGTGGCAGCATTCGGGCATGGAGGCACACCGTATCCGTCGGCCCGGTTTAGAGCCCCCTGAGCCCATCCAGGGCTGGTTGCCGCTCGCCCCATGACAACAGACCAGATCCAAGTCATCGTAGCTGTACTGTAGTCCCGATCGATTGGTCACGTGATCCTCCCAACTCCTTTTCCTTACGGCTACCGGCATGGCATGCGCTTACTGTTATCCCATATGGCTGAGTGCACTGCCTCCAGTGAAAGAAACAGTGAGTCCTGCAATATCCTGTCTGAAGAAAGAAGACAATATGAGAAGACGTGAAGAGCGGGGGGGGGGGGTGAAACATTTTCAATCATGGATTCCCAAATTATGGGGTTAACAGATGTAGCAGATGATAATCTGGCAAGTAATGTTACAGTTTGAAAATAAACAGCTGGCCAGTAGAGAGCAGAGGTTTAAGAGGGGCGTAATCATATTCCATTTGTGGTCCCCTGGAAAGTGTAAACTCATCTCGGTCTGTATAAACTGACTTAATTCCCAGTTGCATCAAGCTGCCTGAGAAAACGGATGCTTTTAATCAGTTTTTTAGGAGAAAATGGTCGATTACATTTTATGGGGTTGGAATTATAGTCTAAACTCTTAGAGAAAAAAAAACACAAAATTGGCTATGAAATGGTATAAGTAAGTTTGACATAAACAGGACTGGCTATCCTTTGTTTACTTCTGGAAATGATATTTAGACAATGATGTGTGCAAGCCAAAAACCTTCCGGACACATGAAATACCCACAAGGTAAAACACTTATAAAGGGGAACTTCATACAGTCCAACACAGCAATACCAACACTTATAGTGACTTGAATTCCAATGATGCAAACAACACCAGGTATTACACATAGTCAGAGCTCTACCCTGTTGTGTAGCCTACTCATGACCACATTTCACAATAATACACATTATATTAAACCTATTTTGCTGTCTAATCTAGTTGTGTGAATTTGATGAAAAACATCACATGCATTCTACCAGAATAAACAACATATCGACTAAACATTTTATACTTTAAAACAAATCCTAGAAATACACAAATGATATACAATATCATATTAATACTTGAAATATCATCAAGAGAAATGTGTTTTTGCACTGGCTAGGAGGTTTAAGTTAAATATGTATCAGTTTGAGACATATAAATCCTAATTTTAGACACTTTGAAACCACTTGAAAGCAACCAAAATATTGTGTGGATTGTCTGTACTGATAGCCCATGATTGAGGTCTGAGGGAACATTTACTGTAGAGAACATCTGCACTGCAGGAATACAGCTCTATGTCCAAAGAAGCTATTTACAGTACAATGACAATCCCCCCTCGTTTCCTATGGAAATGTGTTATGTAGGTGTCATGTACAGTATGTATGCAGGTTTCAATATGTAAATCTTCAAAACGTAACAATAACAAAAAACCTTAATGTGCACCTTTTCTGTCCTCAGGATGTTGGATGTGGTGAACTGTCATCTGCGTCCACTGACATGAACTTGCGTTTCTGGGCAGGCTGGGGAAAATGTTGATGCTATCCAAGCAAACGATGATTCACAAGACATATCACCCCTCTATCTGTAAAGCATGTGGTAAGCAAGAGGGCCAGAATTTTATAGGAGACTATTGTAAACATTCTAATTCAGTGAATAGAAACATATGCATCAGTTTGATCCAGTCGCAATGTGCTAAATGACCGCAACCAAACCCGTGAAATGATTAATCCAGAATCAAATCTGCAATACTTCCACAAAGGTCCATTGGCACAAATAGCTGGAGTGTTGGAACATTTAGAAAGTTACGTTTTTCATTCATCAGTCCATCCACTGTAGTAAAGTGTTCCTTAGTTAGTGTTTCCTAGAATGCCAATCCTTGGTCTAACTCAAAGCGGTTCCAGTTTCTGGTTCCAAATTCAATGCAGAAGGTATGTTTCCTGGAAAACAGACAGAGAGGCTCGAAAACCCCCAAAGGCAGTCAGAAATGCGTGGAACAGTGAAAAGTCTGTACACTTCCATCTTGATCACATTAGTGCTTTTGCTGACGTGAATGCATACAGTTGGGTTTGGCGTAAAAGAGGCAGGGACTTATATTCCCCCACTCCACCCCTTGACAGTGTCTGTTGTATCCCTTGCTCAACACCTCCTCCCCTGCTGGTCTCGTCTGGCAGTCTGAGTCACATGGACCCTCGCACACCGCCTCGAACCTCACAAGACTTCTCCATTCACATTGCATTTGTCAGTATATTTCCAACATGCTCTTTTTTGTATGAAATGTTCGAAGAGACGTCCTCCGACCGCCTAAGTCCTGTCGCAGGACATGCTTCATCGCTCTTCCTCTCCGCTCTTCTCTTCGCAGACCCATTCTCTGTCTTAGCTTACTATCTCTCTAAACTGGGAAAAGCTCCCTCCAGTTGGCTTTGATTTGAAACAGACTGCTTTATGAGATTTTCTGGCACTGAGCCAGGTTGGATTGTCGTCATGTTCTGGACGTTATATTGTATCTGTGGCATGTTTTTTTTTATGTTGACTTTACAGAAAAAACATGGCACTGGAAAAATTTGCTAGCAAATGAAGTATCAGAATAGTACTAAAATGTGTGCCTACAATGCATTTGTAGTACAAGCAATTAAGTTAAGTCTTTATTTGAGACTAAGATGCGTAACTTTATAAATGACTGCCACAAGATATCTTTTTTTTTAAGACACATATATCATGTTTTAAAGTATTATTGAATGCTATCCATGAATTTCCAAATATAGACATTAGTCAAAAACAATGTATTTAAAAAAAAGAAAAACACAGGCAGTGACTATAGCCTCCCCTTAAATCACTAAAACACACAGAATTTATATTTTACGCCAAGCCTCTAATAAAATGTTAACTCACTGCAATAAATGTGAACCATAGTCATTTTATGACATTCTCAAAGAATCTGGCTGCCGAATTCCACACTGTGTCGATCATTAAGTAGATTTAGCGATACGCTCAATGTCCAGGGCTGCTGTTACGGTGTGTCCTAAATTGACAGCTAGGGCATTAGGTAACCGCAACAGGATGTAGCAATAACAAGAACTCTTGGAATGACAAGAGTTTTTGTAATTTCTCCCCCACTGCAGCTATGGCCTGCATGCACCCTCTGGGTCATCCAGATGTGGGGAGAGGTCCTGGAAGAGGCTTTTGTTTAGGGGCCTCCATGGGAAAATCAGCACTTCGTAGTCCAATCTCTCGGGGGACACAGATGTTCAGAATCTGAGGAAGACTCATCTGTGGCGCGTCACTCGTGCGCTCTGTGGTCACGGCGCGCACCAGTGTAAACACAGCGCAGAGCCGGTCCCCATGGTAATGGCTGCCATGCGGGGATGGCTGGTGATTGAAGCGCTGAACATGAATAAGGCTATCCACTCATTAGTAACTCCTCCGTGCGCAGGCCTGTAATTTAACAGAGGCTATGGTGATATATGTCCGCCAATAATATAATATGGCGTCGCCTGCCGGGCAACCAACCAGCCTAGTTTGGTGTAGTGATCGGGAGTGGACGGTTTACAAAGACATGGTCAGTAGGGAACCTAGCATGGTGTAACCACACACAAACTCCACTCCACTTAAATTTGGGCATACTCCATTGGGACATTTTTGTAGTCGCTCAGTGCCTTCATACTGGGCATAAATCTCTGGTCATTTTGATATTATTGGGCAGCGTTAACCATTCTGCGTATATTCTGTTTGTATTGCTTTTCCTATCTCCACCACCACCATTTCTAAAGAAACAGTTGACTTCAATGTCATTGCACTTACCCACCCCAACAGGTCGATGGCTGTACAATCGCTAAAGCGGCCAGGGTTTCCAGACTAGCATGATCATCTCAGTGAACATTGAATTGAAAGCAAGGTAGTCCATGCATGCACGGTCACAGGTACATCTGCAGCAAATGGGTGTGTGTGGAAGAAGGCAAGTGTCTAATGCTAGAACAACGCTGCTTGAGAAACTGAAACTGGTACGTTAGTTGTAAGACTTGTGCTTTGTGCACATTGGGAAGCATGCATGAGTAATACTCTCACTGTAAAGAACCTGCAGCTGCATTTCCTGAAAAGGCACAAATAAAGTGTAGGCCTATTATTATTATTATTATTAATAATATTAATATTATTACTGTATATTACCAAAACATTTACTTCAAAGTGTTTGTTTTGCTTGATGAGCCACAGTTACTGTCCAGACTTGTCCACGTAAGTCACCATCATGGCAGACCAGACTGGGTCTGCTATAACCATAACGGGTTATGCCGGCTGATGGTCACATGACTACAGGAAGGTCACATGACCTTGAGGGGGTCACTGTGGGAGAGAGTCCAAAGAAAGAGCCATTCACGATGCCCCCATATTCCCCACTGGTCACCCCCCTTTGCTTCTTCAGTGGAGCAGCGAGGGCCCAAAGGAAACAGTCTCAAATTCCTTACTGATATAGTTTATTATTGGAAAAAGATCCAGTCTGAATCATGGGCATTGGAGGCAGAGAATTTCCCCTAGTAGGAAAATGTATGTGATTCTTATACAAAATAAAGGGCTAGTCCAAACCACGAGTTCTTACTCAATGCCCCTTTTTAACCACGTCAATTCAAATAGTCCGTTTCTACTGTACAAGCCTTGTAGTCCATTGTTGTCCATTGTTTTTTTATAATTATTTTTAACATAATAAAAAGTCTCAACATTTTCCCATTTTGTGGATCTAAAAATAGCATTATCGAATCTTGGCAAGATCTTTTCAATATTTTCTTCTAGCTTGCAGTTTGTGGTGAGCCACGGGTTTGTTTTTATAAACCTGATGTTGCTTTGATTTTGCTATGAACCAGAAAAAACAACAAATGACAAGCCAAGATGGGAACATAAGAAATTAGAGAATATTTTAGCATAGTTCAACATCATGTAAATGTCAATCACACCTCATATTAATCTTCACACTCAGAGAGTGATTGTAGTTGGCTTGAGTAAAGATTGAGGGGGTGTTCGTTGATGGTGGGTTTTTAGACAAATGTGACTGTGGGAACAGGAAGTCAGGATTATTGCGCATACAGACTATAGCAATCCCCAGACTAAAAGAATCTCGTTTTAAGGGGGTTTGTGCATGAACAAGAGAGGAAATTGGGCGTGTTTGTGTTCATGTGTGTGTGCATGCACACATGCGCGTTGTGAGTTACAGGACACTATGTGTACTAGTGTATGTTTGCACTGCCTCTATCCACACTGGATTAGTAAGTGTTCAAATATTATGGGGTGCCAATGAGTAATCAGCCAATACAACGTTGTGTGTGATTATCTTTATTATCAAAGGGGAAAACATACTCACTCCAAAACTACAAAGTGATGAATATGTTTCATATCAATATTATTACCCAGCCACTTAAATTATTGGGTGGCGACACGTTCTCTAATAACAATGGGATTGTCATCCTCAAAGCAACATTCTTGTCTCATGAATTAGCGTTATTATCTCAATGGTGTTAGAATTTTTCAATCCAGTATGACTGAATTATGATGGAAATCCAAATACCACATGAGCACAGCATCAATGCCTTTCGGAGATTTTACATTTTTACATCAGCAAAAAGAAGTTAGGCAAAATACAAAGAGAATAACCTGCAAGGGTTCTAACAGAAACATCAACTAATATAGGGGAGAACAACCACTCAACTGGAAACAGGTGCAGTAATCCCTGGCTGCCACCTGTCACAGATCGGTGATTACTCCCGTCAGCACATGCAAGCGGCCGCCAACAGCCCATCACGGGACATTGGCGTGATAAACATGCATTGCACTGTATGAGTCCTGCTTGGAAAAGCTTTTGGTGATTGGTAGCATCTGGACTGTATTTGTGCTCAACTCAGGTTGTAGTTGTGAACACTAAGATGATGATTATTTTCATTTAAATACATTGGTTTGTCAAGATAGACCCCACAACCAGAAATATAATTAAAAACACACACAACAAATTAAAACAGCCTATTGGAAGCTATAAAGGGTGGTCCTACAAAAGGTGAAGAGATCATTCATTTTTACTTTAAGGTAATTTTCACAATTGGGATTAAAAATGTAATATCAGAAAACAAATTGAGATTACTAATTCAAACAAAAATGTATTATTTGTTATTTTAAAGTTTATTAAGGTAAGGTATAGTTTTTATTAGAAACTGAAATGGACTGACTCTGATCTCTGTATCTGAAAGAAAATTGTAGATTTTCACGAGTGAATAGCTTAGGCTCTAGAGAATCAAGAAGTGTGTATTTAGCAAATGGATCTTCATGGACCTGCTGTCTTTGGGTATTGTACTGTCAGACTGGTTTATACTTTATTGTGGAGTCAGCGATTGTAAGATACGTAACTTTGTTTAATCAAATTCAGCGAATAGTCCCCTAGAGCTGCCCGTTCTGTCTGCACACTGCACAAAAGGGAATATTCACTCTGTAAATAGGAATACAAACAAAGTGGTGCAGGTCGCACCGCACAAAAATAAATGTGTCTAATGTGCATTGAAGAGAGAGGTGTTTTTGTTTTGATCAAATTCAAATAATCAACCATCTTTCTCCAGAATGACTGCACCTTTAAGGAATCGTATTAGGATTTAACAGTGTCTTTAGATTGAGGAAAGTGGTATTATCCTTCTTGCCTCATCTTGTTTAGGAATACTAATTCATGGACTTGGATGAACTTTGCCTAAGCAGATCCAGTGACGTGGATCATCTCTCACAGTCTAGGACTCTGCTGGACATCAGCTGCTTCTTACTGGAGGGAAGACTGTGTTGTCCTTGGACACAGTTGCCACAGCAGCATCGACAGGAAATGCTTGAGAGCGAGAGTCAGCAGAGAAGAGGGGAAGATACACAATCTGATTCACCCTGAGATACAGTACAGCTCAAGCAAGATATTGTCCTTATTGTTTAGAGGAGGTTTGCGTTACAAATCCAATCGTATGCTGTTTACCATGTACACTAAATCTTTGTTTAAAACATCTGTATTTTCATAGTTTACGTTCTTTCTAATTCCAGCTAAATTAATGTGTGCATGTGTTTTGTATGTGATTCTGCTACCTAGGTTTATATCAGTGTGCTGCATAGGTACCACAGAGACTTGGGGGCATGTACAGGTAACTCAAAGAGTGGATTGCTAGAGTTAAATATTTATCTGGTTTTCACATATGACACGCACAGTGAGAGGAACATTTACACAGCAATAAGAAGAGGGGGATTAAAGAGGCCATACGGAAGACTATGTCATTTCTGCCAACTCAGGAAGCAAGCAGGTCAAGAACTTCTAGAGACAAGGTTAAAAGTCAGCAGATGTCTGAATTATATGAGATACTAGGTCAGATTCTTTTCAATTTAATGTGTAATGCCAATAAGGACAGACCCTTCAGAACTGATTGTGCTGTGTGGAGATGTTACAAACTGGGGGGAGGGCACTCGTGCACAGTGCACAGACACCTTAAGGGCACCTTAAGAATCACAAAACACAATAACATCAGCACCCTCCTCCACCCACATGTATAATTAAAAGCTAAAGCCTGCATAACTGCAGTCCTCTGAAATGATTGATGAATAATCCCATTTATACTTGCATTTATCGTAAATCTGACTACTGAGGTGGTCTAACCATGCAGTTTCCTCACGGTTGATGTGAAAGGAAAGCAAACCAAACCCACTATGCATACAATTATTATTATTATTATTATTATTATTATTATTATTATTATTATTATGAATAAGTATATAAACACATTTCTGCAGCTTAGTGGTGTTCATCAATTGATAGGATTGTACTGTATCCCCCTGTATACAAATATTATACATATATATATATATACAGTGGTGTAAAAATGTGTTTGCCCCCTTCCTCATTTCCTGTTCCTTTGCATGTTTGTCACACTTAAGTG
>JAODVN010012772.1:0-11254 GCA_025434125.1 Chologaster cornuta
GATCTGTCTATTCCATCTCTTCTTAAGAAAAACTGACATCCACAGCAGGACAAGGCCACAGTGTGAGAAGAGCAGCAGATTCCTGGACACATTAAGTCCGTTCTCCTTCCAGTCGGTGTGAGACAACAGGAACAGAGTGTGTGCTCCATGCCACAGAACTCAAGCCATGTTAAAACGGTGTCACTTCTGAGGGGAGTTCAACCAAGGCAAGGAGCATTAAGACAGCGGAGGGTGGTTTGGGGTTGTGTGCGTGTGGGGGGGGGGGGACATCCTCTGGCCGTCAGGGGGGCAGGCTGTTACGCAGCGCCTCTAGCTGCTCCTCCCGCAGCCTCTGCCTCTCCTCCAGGTCCTTCTGCCTGATGAGCAGCGACGCCTTAGTCTGGACGAAGCGCCGGTAGTCGCCTAGCTCCGCCATGGAGAGCTGGCGCGCCAGGAACGTGGCCACTACACTCTCCCTGCGGTCCAGGTTGTCCTTCAGGTCCTTGGCATCCTCTCGCTGTTTACACAGCAGGTGATGTCTGCTGTCAAGAGATTGCTGTGGGGGAGGACCATTAGAGCAGTTATGGCCTGTGTGCTTGTGTTATCCGCCCGGGTAAAAGGCTGGTAACTCAATGTAACACAATGCACAGAATGGAACACAGAATGAGAGGAGTGTAATCAATGTGTGTGTGTGTGTGTGTGCGTCACAAGTTAACCAAACGTATAACAAATCGGACTAAATGGAGTATGGTGCCAGGAAGGTCAGACATGCACAGGAGTACTGCAAACACACTCACATACTGTAAAGCCTATCAGGAGAGCATCATTAAAGCATCATTAAGGTGACTCAGTCTATAGGGCAATACTCAATGCCCTGTTGGTCGAATAAGGCAGGGTTGTCTAGTACATACATGATATGTACAGCTTATGGTAATATATACACTGAAACATGCGATTAAAAACGATTTACACATTAAAGTTAATAAGAGTGAGACACCCCTGATTATTTCAATGAATCTGTCTTTGGCGTCTAGCGCTGTCAAACAGCAAATAAGCGCGATCATATTTTATAATGCTAGTGTCCACAGGAAATGTGTGCAGTATCTCATTTTGCCAGCAGAGGGCAGGCAGGGTAGATGGAAATGCCATCGAAACTAAGCTGTAGTTTCGGTGAGTCAGTGTAAATACAAGTGTGCTGATTCAGTAACAGAAAAAAACAAACAGAGCTTCCAACATGCCCTCAGTACACAACACGTTCAACAAGTAATTAATAAACTGTACGAACATGTAAACAATGAGACTGTTGAAAGTCAAATCTATGCTTATTCTACTGCCAAAATAGCAAGGAAGAGTTTGTGATAAATTACTACTAACAAGTACATATGCTTGAACAAAAGATCTTCTTAATGTTACACTATTTTGAATAAGGCAAAAGTAAAATATGAATACAATTAAAATATTAATATTGATTGTCAATCAGGTTAGTGACAAACAATGTTAGTAATATAAGTTGTTCTAAATGTCCATTAAATCATTGGGGTTAAATGCAGATAAAGCAATTAAACACAGATAAAGCTAGCATTTTTTGAATTCCGAACTTTGAGAAACCTTGACTCGGATAAGCTTCCCTTAAACTGTTAGCTGTTCTAGTGTAAACAGAACGAGGATATAGCTGAGGGCATGGGAGAAACCAAACACTGTTGGTCTGCTCTAAATTAACTGCAGTAAATCATGAGATATTGCCTAACCTGACATACCATTAGCTCAGAAGCATAAGCCACAAATATGTAAAAAAGTTCTGTTAGATTAATAGGTCACTGATTTTAACTTACTCTAGAACTAATTTGGAAGGGTTTTCACCCTAGTCATATAAATCCAGACGTGACTAGACCTTTAGGCAACCAATAGAACTGGTTTGGCATCATTTAATTATATTACAACAAGCAGAAGGACCTTTAACTTTTACTCAATAAATAAAAGCCCAGTTTTCTCTGTGTCTTGGAGATACACAGTTCTAGTGTCGTATATCAGTTTCAGCTCATCGATTATAAATAATGAAACAAGCAACCGCCCATGAAACTGTGGGCAGCGGTAAGGGGGAGGAATAGAGAAGGGTGCGAGGAGAGAAGCAGAGATCACTCAGTAGTTGAGGCACAGGAGGGAAATGTGCAGTCAAGAAATTCAAAGCAAAACAACAGTGTTTGCTGCAATACTGGATTCAACCAAAAGGTAACTCCCGACATATCGTGAAGATTTGATTGTTTTAAAAAATAAAGAAATAGCCCACACCTTCTCCTCTGCATCTGTGTGCTGGTCCACAGTGCTCAGGGCGTTCTGCACCCTGGCCAGCCTGGCTGAGAGACACAGCAAGAGGCTGACCACACGCTCCAGGTCTCCTATGAAGAGGTTGTAGCGCTCCAGCTCCACCGGAGGGCAGCGTTCCCGGACCAACCCCTGGACGGCTGCGCCGCGAGATGCGTTCTCAAGCACCTCCACCTGAAGTCTGCCGTGGGTCTCTTCCAGCGCACGCAGATGTTCCTCAATGACTGAGACCAACAGATGCTGCAGGCAGCCAAAGGGGAAGAGATTCATGAAGGGCAGAACAGCACACATACGGTATTGGTCATTTTGCTGCGTGTCAGAATGTAAATGCCATCGTTTGTTTAAGTTACTCTGGCTTGTGTGATCTCTGTCACAGTGTGTACAGACCATGTTTAAGTGAACTCTCTTGACCTCTAAGTAGGTGTGTAAATAAGTTAACAACCCACGACGTTTGAACTATTTTAGTTATGATGATTGCTTCTTTTGAATACCGTATGCACTGTGCTGACCTCAGCCAATTGCATCCAGCTAGCATAGTGCCCACATAACATATGTATGTATACATATATAACGTATATATGTGTATACATAAAAACATCTCTGCTAGTTTCCAGCAAACTATATTTAGTCATTTTATTTCACTATCAACAGAACAGATCAAATGTAATAAAAAACAACAAACTAAATAATATAGGCTACTGTACAATACATATCTAACATACATGTGTGTACATTGCAGTGCAATAAATGAAATAGAATATCCGGCAGGCAAACAGAAAGACAATTAATTTAGGCTACAGTAGAATGAACGACATTGCTTAGGTCACGTGTGATAATGGGTCAGTAGTCTCAACCTGTTATTTAAAAACTAGTTAGCGAAGATTTCAATATCAGTATTTGCTAGCAAATAATATTATCGTGTCTGCAAACACCATGTTCTATTTAAGAACGTGATCACTTTTTGCACATTTTGTTATGTTACAGCGTTTTTCCAAAATTGATTAAAAATACTTTTTTCCTAAAAAGTCTAAACACAATACCCCATATTAACATGGTGAAAGGTGTTGTTAATACATTTGAAAAACTTTCAAAGAAAAAATGAAAGAAATCACATGCACACAAGTACAGCATTCCCCTTTGCCATGACACTCAGAATAGAGTTTCCACTGATCATTCTTGAGATGTTTGCATGCATTCAAAGAATTGTCTGTAGACCTCCAATACAGGATTGTATCGAGGCACAAATCTGGGGAAGCCTACAGAAACATATCTGCAGCATTTGAGGTCCCAATGAGCACAGTGACCTCCGTCATCCGTAAATGGATGAAGTTTGGAACCACCAGGACACAAAATGGCTGACCGAGAACTTGATGGTCACTCTGACAGGGCTCTAGCATTGCTCTGTGGAGAGAGGAATACCTTCCAGAAGGACAACCATTTCTGCAGCCCTGCACCAATCAGGCTTGCGTGGTAGAATGGTCAGACGGAATCCACTCCTCAGTAAAGGCACATAATGACACCTCACCTCAAGGACTCTCAGTCCATGAGAAATAAAATGAATTGGTCTGATGAAACAACAATTGAACTGTTTGACCTGAATACCAAGGTTCATGTCTGGAGGAAACCAATACCATCCCTACAGTGATGTGGGGATGGTATTGGTTGACCAGGTGATTGCATGGCCTTGCATGGTGGTGGCAGCATCATGCTGTGGGGATGTTTTGATGGGGTATTGAGTGTAGATTTTAAAAAGGGAAAAAAAGATTTTAATCCATTTTATAATAACATAACCAAATGTGGAAATAGTGCAGCGCTGTGAATACTTTCCAAATGCACTGCATGCAAATGGAAGTTAGGAGGAGAAGAAAGGCAGGTTGCCAGTGCAAACAAGATACAGATAAGAGCCAGACAGTACAGTAGATGATCAAACAAGATTCCAGATGGTTTCCATGACATCAACAACTAATCTCTTACAGAGGGAGACATTTTTCATGTAGGGGTTTTATATTTTGATTTGCTTGTAAACTGACTCCAGAACTAAAATATCTTTTTTTTTCATTAACACAAAAATGATATGACGAGGAGTAAAAATGTAAATGTATACATTTTGTTTTAATAAAAAGGTTTCTAAAACAACCATGTTGGCAGCACACCGCATGTTTAAACATTGCACACTATAACATTTACCTTCTTTTCTGTGAGGTCAGCTTTGCTCTCTAGTTCAGTACGTGGAGGTGCCTGGCTATCAAGGGCAGATATGCATGAAGTAGGTTTTCCATTCTCTACAGTCTCCGCACTAGAAACATGAAGACACATTATACTCACACTGCCTTTCAAATACACCTTCGTTCTAACCAATGTCCATATAATATAGTGGCGTCACACGTCAAACTGCACTGCTGTATCCCATTATCTACGCAGAAACACTATCAAACCTTGAGATACAATATGTTCAAATTGTCAAGTGTGTTTTTGTGATGCAATACAGGGTAAGACTGCCCCGGTAGAGTTGCAGTACACTATGATGATTAGAGACGTGTATCCTGGTGAAACGATACACCATACATGATAAATTAGGTTTGCCTGGGCACCTGTCCAGCTAGCCGAGGTAGATTTCTAACACACATCCACAAAATAGTATCAGCTTGAACCTTGTACAAGGAAGCAGCAATTCTTATCGCTTTATATTTATTAGTTTACTTTACTTTGGTGTTTCATTAATAGCCTTTCACTGTTAGTCTGGACTCTGAATACATGTAGCTTGTCAGTTCAACAGCCTCTCTTGCCCTGGTTGAGACACTGAACCAGGTGGGCAGGTACCTTTGTGCGGGCTCTCCATGCTTCTGTTTCTTCTTGTAGTGCTCCTCCATCAGCAGGGTGTCCTCCGACAGCAGCTGCTCCATCAGCATCAGAGCCGTCTTGCGATTGGTCAGCGGGTAGAACACTGCGGCCAGGGAGCGGTCTGACCCGGCCACCGCTTCCACGAGCTCTGACCACTGCGGCCTCTCCGTGGGCTGCAAGGGGCTCGCCGTCTCTCCCTCTGGAGACCCCCGCTCCTCCGGCGTCTCCTCGGCGTCTGCCGTTTCACTCCCTGCTTCCCGAGCGTCCCCCGGGTCTGCGGAGGTGGGCATGGGTGCGTCCAGAGGCGCTGGGAACTCGTCTGTAAACACCTCGTCCTCTACGGCGAGCGGCGAGACACGACCTTCCTCTGAGAGAGCTCGCTGAACGGGAGGCATCCGCTGGGGGGTATCCATGGCAATGCCACAGCTGAGCGACACCTCTGGGTCGTGGTCAGAGGAGTGTGCGGCGTCTCTAGAAATGCAAATATTGGATGTTTAGCCTTCAAAGAGATACATGTATATGTAGGATTTCAGAGCTATAAATGTAGTGTAATTAAATGCCATAAATATGCGTTGGCTATCAAAGAGTGAAATTACAATTTGATTCATTTTTTATTGCCTTTGCAAAATGCTATTCCTATATGAATATAATTTGAAATGCTATTCCTATATAAATAGCATAAAAAAAAAAATGCTATTTATAATTATATAGAATAATAAATAAATAAATGGACTGCATTGATACAGTGCTTCACAGTATTTTGCCTCACATTCATACACCGATGGGGATTGCTGCCATGCAACCAACCACCGGGAGCAGTTAGGGGATACAGGGTTGGGCATCTTGCTCAAGGATGGGGGCAGGGGGGGCCCTTTGAGATTGACTGCAAGATTCAGACCAATAAAGGCCTCTTTTTCATGATTGATCAACAAATCTATCTCGTCTGTCAAACACATGAAAACAGCGTTGTCAACAGCAGACCACCTCCAGAGGGATGGAGCCAAGGAGGAAAAGGTGGATTTCTAAGTTGTTGATTTACAATATCGTGCCATCTTACACTCCTTTCTAGCTAGTTCCCGTTGCTACTCTCAAGTCCTACCTACAGAGGAATAAAGCCATAAGACTAAACAACATATTCAAGAAGTTAATGATATTTGATATGAGACTATTAATCATAATAATAACAACAACATTAAATGCAGGGTCAGTTATTCTTGTTAATGGCAGCGGTCTTCCGCACTGCCTCACACATAGACATAGTGAAAGTGAAGCAAAGCGCAGGCTTTGTTGATATGAGCGGTGTTTGCCAAATTTTTTATGTTCCCGTTTACTGAGCCAGGGCTGTGTACAAGTACAGTATCTAAAAATGTGTTAAACACACAGAACGGTAAGCTAGCGAAATGCGAGGAGATATTTGGTGAATGTTATATAAAAGTGCATTAGCCAACAGTGAACTTACCTGGAGTTAGGCCTGGTGTTAATCGGCGATTCCTTGTGGACGGGAAAAGATGGAGTAGATGGCGTAGACTTGACATCCCATTCGCTGGTTTTCTGACCTCTGGGGGACGGCGGGTTGGAAGAGTCACTGGAGGCTCTTTTCATCCTGACCTCCTCCGTGACAGAGCCACAAACTCCGGGGGAGCCAGAGTGAGCCGTGCCCTGAGATGAAGAGCTGGCAGCTGGGGAACCGGTCCTGCTCAAGTCCCTGGTCTCCGCTTGCGTCGGGAGCTCAGCTTCGGCCTCACTGACTGGCAGCTGTGCCAAGTCCTGCTCCGACAGAGACTGCTGCTGGCACTTGGGCGGCCCCAGCGCCAGGGAATCATCCTGGTTGACGGGCTCTAGTTCCGGCCTAGTGCGCACCGAACCCCAAAGGTCCTTCCCCTGCCTCACCTTCTCCCAGACCGACGTGCTGGAGGTGGCCCCCTTGCTCTCCGGCGCTCCCCTAGGACTCCTCAGCTGGTCTAGCTGCTCAGAGCTCTTACTGAGCGCCGTGGGTCTGGGGAGCTTCCATACGCCGAGCTCCTCCATGGACTTCCCTCGCTGGGCGGTGACACGCACCGCTTGGGTTCGCTGCTGGCCGTCCGGAATTCGCTCAGACGGCTCCTCCGGATTCTTCTGGAGACTGCCACTGTCAATCAAGATAAGTTCAATTAGTTGTGAATGAAAATAATCTGTGTCTCAAGATAAAATATGGTGCGGAGAATACTCGCGCTGAATTACTCTTTCAGCATGTAAATTAATTTGAAATTAATACAGTAGATGGGTGTTTACTGTCAGTACCACAGTATAATGTATTGATAGAAAAACTGTGATATAGTACTTTCCTGACTCAAAACAAATAAAACATCCCCCTTTGTGTACGCCACTGGTACATACCTGCAGGTTTCCTTTGCTGCAGGCGTATCCTTTTCAAGGACATGAGCCTACAGAATAAAGCAGAAAGGTTGTGTGTTAAATCAAACATGTTGAACGTCATAGTGGATGCCATTGGAGTAACAACATCACAATGACAGCCTAACCCAGGTAGACAGTTATCCATGCTTAATGTGTGCACAAAGATTCACTGCCACCTTTTTACCATGCATTATTATGTGAAAATAAAAGCATATCTATTTAACTAGATTTTAATCTAATATACAAAATATACACAATGTACTGTTACCTGCAATTCAGGCGGTATGGATGTGGATCTGGTTCTGAGTAAACATGGTGGCTCTTCCTCGTCCAGCAGATTCTCCACTGATGCACACTTCCCCTGAGAAGCCCTCTGCTTCTTCTGACAGTTCTGTTGCAGAGGCTGGCTGCCACACTGGACTGAACCAGTGTGGACTGAGAAGAACTGAGCGTACCTGAAGACGTGAGACCGACGTATCGTCAACACTGCACTGTGCTACTGATTCAAATTAAAAGATGGTTTCCCCACATACACACACGTCTTACCTGATCGAGCTGCTGGAGGAGTCAAGAATGCGGCCTGCAGAATGCGGCCGGCTAGGTTTCTTTTTGTGCGTTTTATCTACAGTGCTTCCAGGCTGAGGCTTGTAGACCAAATCGAAAGGCTTCTCCCCCAAAGAGAGCCTCTGTCTAGCGGGAGCCGTCAGCTGGGGCTTTGGGGGCTCTGCCACTTTCTGGCCGGTCTTGCGCTCCATGTACTCCACTAAGGCCTTGTGCTGGATGTGCTTGAGGCTGGTCTTACATAGGCTGGACGTGGACAGGGCCCGCCCCCTCGTCTCAAACATTTTCCTCCGCGACGCCACCAATCCCTGCTCTCCTTGTTGCCACGGCTCCCCTGTCCCGCGCTCAACTGCGAAGAAGTCGGAGTCGTCAGAGTCGTCGGCGGCGGCGGCGTCTGCTTCGTTGCCAAGGGAACGGCAAGGGGAGTGCTGGGGATAGGTACCCAGTTGGTTAAGCTTCTCCGGCTCGGAGTAGCAAAGCTTCTTCTGCTCAGCGCTGATGCGCTTCCTGCCCCCGACACGAGCCACCTGCGGCTGCGCGACGTTCACAGGCCTGCCGGTCTCCCCTTCTTCATCCCGGTCCGGTTGGTCTGCTTTTACAGCCTCTGAGGCGTCCGTGGACGCCTCAGAGTCGCGGGAGGAGGTGAAAGAGTGGATCGCCGTGGCTCTCGGCTCCGGTTTCGGCCGGACGCGGTGAGGCCACGACAGCTGCAGGTCCTTCCGCTTGAACGACGTCTCTCTCAAGACTTTGCGCTGGGCGTCCTTCAGCTTCTCCTTGTAGTACTTTGTGAACGAGTCGTGAAGGAGAGCGTCTCCCTGACGCGATGTTGCCGCGGGCGAGCGATCGCCCCCGGCAACGTCGCCGGCCTTTTCGCCGATTGTTGCGTCTTTTCCGTTTGCGCCGGCGTCGCTGTCCTTTATTTGGGGGTTGAGCGCTGCCCTGCTGGCGCCAGTGAGATGGTAAAGCAGCGGAGTGGTCTCCTTGTTAATCCGATCACTAGCGAGGTCACCCAGAGGTTGCCTCCTCCCTCTGTGAGCTGACTCCCCTCTCTGCTCAGTGTTGTCCTCGGGGCCGCAGTAGAAGATGGGGTGGTTGGGTATGTGTCGGCCCGCCTCTCCGCTCTGCGCCAGGCGGGGTTGTTCCAGGGGGTCGAGGCTGCGGGACGACTGCACGGAGAACTTCATCTGCGGCCTGCGGGACGGCGCGTCAACGTTATCCTCCGGGCTGGAGCGCGAGAGCAGCCCTTCCCAGGAGCGACTGGGCTTGGGAGGCCCGTGTTTCCCGGGCGACTGCTCCATGGTGCTGTGGCACCGCTGTTTGACCTTCACGTGCTCCGCGGGCGTGCGCGGGGGCTCCGGAGGAGCCTCGGTGGAACAGGCAGACAGCGAGCGCGTCCTCGCCCCGGTCTCGCCGGGCGCACACACGGCGGTGACAAAGTAGAACTGGCCTTTGTGCTGGATGCTGCCGTTGACCGCGTTGGGGGACGACGGGCTCCAGGGGCTGGCTGAGCGCGCCAGCTCCTCCACCTCGTTGGCCGAGCGGACCCCTGTCTGCTGCCCCTCCGGCTGTTTGTGCTTGTGCTGCTCCGTCAGGCTCCTGCCTCTCGGGGGAGGGTGGCTGAAGGCGTTCGCTGGCGGCAGTGGGTGCTGGGGGAGGGGCTCGCCGGCGGCGGGGGAGTCGTCCCCGGCGGCGGCCTGCAGGTGGGGGCGGTACACCGGCAGCTGTTGGTGCTGGCCTTGCAAAGCCACGTACAGAGATCTGTCCCACGGCGGAGGCTTGGCGTGCGGCCTGGGCGCCGGCTGAGCTTCCGGCTGGGGTGCGGGCATCTCACACGACGACGTCGCTGGGTGGATTGCGTGCAAGTCCGCCCCCTGCTGGTGCAGCCAGCTGTTCTCCAGGTTCCTGGTAGCTATGAAGCTGTCCAGACGTGCCGGCGGCAGAGGTGGGGGAGGGAGGAGTGCAGGAGGGGGAGGAGCCACCCGGGAAGGCACTTCTTGGTTCCCCGGCGGCTTGGTTTTCGACTGGCGAGCGCCGCCGTGGCTGTGGCCGCCATCGTCGCCGTGACTGCTGTCATTGTGGCGGTACTGCTGGGAGATGGCCTCCACAGAACGGTACAGACGGTCCATGGTCTTCGGGTCCGACCGGAGGACCTGTGCGGGCTGGTAGATGGCCTTCACATACTTGTAGTCGGCGTAGTGGTGAAGCGAGCAGGGCTGTAGCTCGTCCCCCAGGAAGGGAGACTGGTAGTCCTGGGCGGTGGATCCTCCAGAGAAGGAGCTGTAGGCGGAGTCTCCTTTCCCGCGCTGGTGGTGGGCGAGCTGGTCTACGATGCTGCTGCTGGACTTGGCAGGGGACAGCCGGCTCACGGGCAGACTCAGAGGGTGTAGGTCTAGGTTGCTCATCCTCTCAAAGTGGAAGTTGTAGGAATCCATGTATCCTGGCGTGTGTGCCTGCGTGTGTGCGTGCGTGTGTGTGTGAATGCACGTGTGTGTATAGGCGTCGATGGGGAAATGATCGCCGACACGCGTGTCTGCTCCTCAGTCCCTCTTAAAACTATTATCGTTATTATTACAAGCCATCGTTTTTCTCGTCTATGGGAGGAAACAGACAAAACACAGTGGTTACTTGTTATGTTGGAAATAGTCCAGTAGGAAGCATGTTCTAATAGCTGACAAAAGACCAAGAAACAGCATTTAAAATAAAGTATAGATATGTATAGAATATATGCACAAATGTGAATCTAATCAGTTTGATTTATCTTATATTAAACATGACAGTAAGTTACAAATGACTATTATGTGTTCAATTACTTACTAACTACAATGTTGACCTACAGGTATAATATGTGCTTAGGAGAGCATTCTGACAGCCTACAACCCACTGCTGTATTCTGCAGGGCAGTAATGCCAATGCCATCCAGCTGTTGAAAAGGCCCATCTGACCCACTATGAAGCAGTAGGGTTTCTAATTCGCATTAAAGACATGCCAAGAATTCCATATCAACCTGGCAGACATATTGGAGGATTACACTAGTCATGTGACAGATGCTAAATGGATTACACAGTGCCAGGGTACCTTGTTCGCCCCTGGCTCTCATTAATACACACGACAGCATAGGCCTGCAATCCGTGTATGTATGTGCATAGATGCAAGATCG
>JAODVN010012982.1:0-11244 GCA_025434125.1 Chologaster cornuta
CCCCCCCCCCCCCCCTTCTTAGTCATCCTTTAGTAGAGAACACACGAGCTGCATTTAAAATCCAGTAATGCCATACATAGCTTCAGATAGAGTGGATTAGCCCAGTCACTGTAGAGCACCTGGTGACAGCATGTAAAATGGCTTCATGTGGATTTGAAATGCACGAGTGCCACTCTTCTCTCACCACGAGAGAAATACTCCATACTGTGTACATAAGTATAATTGTGAGTGACTGGGAGGTGAAAGGCTAATGGTTGATCAGTGCACCTGTCTCTGTATTTTTCAGTTACCTTGTTAAGACACAATATCTCCCTCCTTCTAAAAGAGAGCTATTGCTTGAGGGCATGTTTGGGGTCTTTTTCTATCGATTACGTACTGCGACTCATAAAAGGGAAAGACATGGAGTGTGTCAAGAACACATATAGTGTAACGCTGCCCTGGTCTCGCCGGTGTGGGAAGGCGGAGGACACGGCCCGCACCCCCTTTGCCTCGCGTCTGGCATGGCAATCTGTCAAGTGCCAACAGCTGGGCAGACGCGAGGGCATAAAGACCCGTGACGCCAGCGGGGGTGTTGGTTATTGTTGGTGGATGTTCTCGTTTTGTTGTTACGCTGGCCCTGTGCCCGGTCCCTCGCCTGTGGACTGTTTGTGTTTATGTTCGCTTTTACACACAGCTTATGTTTTGTATTCATTTCCATTAAGTTTACATTGTATTAAAGGAATAAAGTGCCCTGGACTTCCGTGCTTGTTTTATGTTCTTTTGCACTCGCCACGCCACCCCAGCGTGACGTATAGTTCAGAACAGATGCACATCAGCTGTTTGAAGTAGGTCGGCAAACCGGTATATTAGGTAGCAGTGCAAGCAAGGTTGTATGTTATTAGACTGGAAAACTGGAGGATGTACATCTGGCCATCCTAAACGTGTCATCCTGCCCAATGTTTTAGTTGTACTGACCTTACAGTGTAATGTCAATATTCAATGGTGTAATTCAATTCATATTGCCACTAGCCAGGTAAAAGAACCTGATGCACACATAGACCATTCTTTAGTAATCTCTGGGCATGGCATGATTGAGACAAAGCGAGATTACTATTTGAACAAATTACGTACGCTTAGATTGATAGAGCTTTACTGTGTGCCATTCTTAGCAGCAATGAAAATGGATGTAAAATGGATGCTTCTATTTAAAAGAACAGGTGAAATAATAGAGGCAATAGCAGCAGATCCATGAGTATTGACACCCGCAGGGCCGAGCCTGTCACGTTGCAGTCATTACTGTAGCAGCAGTGAACCCTGACCCCTGGTGCTCTTTTGTCCTGACTGCTGGCCTGGCTGCAGAAGGATTTGTAGGAGCAGGACTTCATCACGCCACCTGACATCAAGAGCAAAGTATGTTTCCTTTATCATGAACCCCTCTTGTAAGATATGCTGCTCTCACAATAACACAGTTAAAATATGAATATTTCACCAAAGACAAATTCAAACTAATAAAACCTTTTTTCTTTCCATAATCTTGGAAGCCTCTCATTACTCCCCAGGGGGGTTATGTGAGATCTGACTGAACACGCTCTAGGATTAAAATAGCTGTCATTTAGGAAGAATTGTCTTGTTGGCACAAACACATGCTATCCTAATTAAGGATATTGACTGAGCACAAGTAGCAAATCTGCTCATTCTCTAAAAATCCACAGACCTCCTGCTGACTGCGAAGTGTTTCCGGAATAAAACAGCCTGTTATCATATTGCAGACACACACAGAGTGCTTGTAAATGCACACTTACAGCACACACACACATAATTGTATGTCAGTGTGTACTCAATGTCATGACCCATCACCACTACACAAGCGTCTGAGTAGCTAGGGCAGGACTTGGAGTCTTGTCTGTTGCAGCCCTCGTCATTGGAGCCCATGCAGGTGTAACATCGCAGAGACTCGCCTGTTGAAGGGGGAAAATGCAATGCAGAACATACAGACAGTATGATGGTGTGCTCAGTAAATACTGCTTGATTATAACACTGTCACGTCAAACTCATAATAGGGCTACATTAAAATGTCTGTCAAACGATGAAATATACTGTACTATACTACTACACACATTATCAATACTAGTAGCCTACCCTTTTCATCCCAATACATTAACATTTGGAAGAATATTTACACAAATAATTGTGTAGAACATTATTTATACTGTCCATTTGTAAGTAAGCTACCCTATTGTTCTTTCCTCCCGATGCTTTCCAAATGAATATGGGAAGCTCTGTCGTGATATTTTTACAGATGCATACAGTATATTTACTTTAACTTTAACTTTAATTTTATTTTGAATTAAAAACAGAAAACATGTTTCACCCAATCTCCATGGTGGGTTGTGGTTGTGGCACCAGAGCACTGTTCACTCACCTTTCCCTTATATGCTCACAGACGATCCAAGTAATGAAACCACCAGACGCCTCTCAATAGCAGACTTAGCTTTAACCTTAAGTTGTGGTTAAAGCCATTCCCCGCAGCACAACTTTCTAAAGCCCCCAAATGTCTTTCTAAAGCTCTTAAATGTCTCTTCTCCCCAGAGAAGCACTGCTTTATTGAGACTTGGCGCTGACCTTTGAAATATGGCTTCAACACTTCCTCCTGGTTCTCCTTGGAAACAGACTTTCATCTTCTTAGTTACGCGGATCAAACGGATCCTGCCTGACAGGAACTAGTTACCGCAATATCCTGTGTTGACCAACAAACCTAACCCCCTTTACTGCAGCTCTAAAAATGTCTTTGATCTGAAATTGCAGTGGACCAAAAAAGTTCTGTCCAGACAAGGTCACAACAACAAGTTAACTATTTATCAGATCAAACCAAATGAACCAACCTTGTAGGACATCTTATGAAAGCCAAATAAACCACTGCCTTTGTAAGTCCAGTAGCTTGTGTCCTATGGCTGGACCACAGCACCCTATAGGCGAAAGTCTTCCCAAGCAAAACAGCAATAAACATAACATGATAAAAGCTATTGCGCCTCTCTGATTCTGACTTGTCTGACTTCTGTCTTTAATGCTGCTCCTTTGTGTTGACATTATGAGAATGCCCCCTGCTGTCTCTTGCTGAGCCTAATATGTCCAAGAAGCACAGCAGCTGTTAGAATGAGCCTTTAGGCCTATTAACAGATTAGCATGCTGGCTACAGAAGCAAATCACTATAGTAACAACAGCACACACAATAATGGAGTATACAATAGCCTAAAGAGATGGAAAATGGCAAATGCCTGACCAGTGTGATTAAACATGCAAAGACAAAAAAGATATGGGTCCAATAATTAACTCGAGTCAGGACACACCTTTGGTGTCCTATAAAAAGGCATGATAACAAGAAAACACTGATCGTACTGCATTCTCAAACTTAGCATACATAACATTGCACATTCAAAGCAAAGTATGAATTATAATACATAACAGGTACAGGTATATGCACACACATGAAGGAAAGTGATCAATTCAGAGGATGCAACAGATGGAGCAAAAGGAGAAGAAGACATAGAAAGACATAGATATAGAAATAGAGCTCTAGAAATAAAGCATCCTTACTGTAGGTATTTAGAGCTTCCAAGGAGAACAGAAGCCATGGTACAGCTCTGTACAGTGCTCATGTTGCTGGTAATAGTTCCCAGCTCTTCTAACTGCACAATGAAAAGCAGGTTGCTGGCTGCTAAAGCAGAATCAGATCTAACTCTGAGCCATCAGCTGATATCCCTAGCTGCACCGATGAGATTAGCAGCTCTTCCAATAGGGCCCACGAGTAACGCACGGAGATCCAGTAGAAGCTAACTGAGTCAGCCGAAGTAGAACCTCACACACCTCAGGGACCTCACACATCTGGCCACGCCCACACATCCAACCTGAGCCCTGTACCACCCATAAACATGCTGCACGTCCTCTCATGGAGAGACCTTCCACAGGTGTGTTCACCTGAACAGACCCCAGTTTATATGTGAAGAGGGTCTGATCTAGGATCACAGCTCGTTATTTGCCTGCCATCTTTGGACTACGATGTGTTTCTTTTGATTCATTGTGTGTATTAAATAAAACCTAAAAACCTAAACCTTAAAAATTTCAATCAAGTTACAAATGTGCAGTTTTGTTTAAAAAAAATTCAGCTTGTCTCAACATGCTATTACATGTTTTTAAAACAATGGTTGAAAAAGCATTGATTTATGAATTACTATTTTATTTTAAGTTCTATCTTATTTATTCCCAGACACTGTGCTTATATCAACATAATGACTGACCTGGAGTAGCAAATGAAATCTGTAAACCTAATCACAATAGAATCACATTTATCAAGGGCTGACCTTATAGAAAGCACCAAAACACAGGTCCCAACATCGCTAAGACAACATTTTATTAGGGGGTGTATGAGAGCATAATGCAGTAATCAAACAGAACAAATCAGAATCAGCGGATGCTAGTTTGTTGTATTGCCATATTTTATTGCACATCGTAAGCAGATGCTGTACAGTAGCTGTGCTGTGAAATCCGGGCTACTTCCCAGTGTGACACAACAACCATAGCAAGACTAACACATGTCCATCAAAATAAAACCACCCAAGGCCACAATAAGTTTCCTGTATATCAAAATAAATTCAAAAAAATAAAATCCCACATTTTCATCAATTAAGCTATGACGTAAAATAGGCACCAAATATCTACAAGGTTACATTGGGAAAGCGTCCATTTACAGACAGAATAACTGTATCAAAAATGCAGGCGAGTCTCTTTTTATAACTATTTACATGAATAAATGTATATTTCTTGTGTCACATGCAGTAATATTTGGGGGCGCGGTGTAATGTGTTCTTCCACATGGTGTAACTTAACATTTATTTAATTAACCTAGTTCATATACAGTACACAAGCTATCTCTTATTATTCTTTTCAAAAGCTATCTTTCTCTTACATTATTAAGAGACAACAACAGGAGTAGTTAAACAGTCTTCTCCACCAGTGGCTGTCATGGCAACGTCAGTCCTCACATTCATACACAAACGCACACACACACACACACGCACCACTCATTAGTGATATGATACTGTACTGTATACATATTGTTCATTATGGAAACCCTAAGACAGAACCATCCAATACGATAAAACACAGACATCAAAATGTACAGGGTGAGAAAGGTGTCAAATCCAGTAGTCACATATTCAGTAGGAAAGACTAGTCTGAGAACAATTTGGCAAAAAGTCATGAGAGACCTCCTCCCTTCTCCTCATTTCAAGTTCAAAGTTCCAAGATCTTGTTGCCTCGATGCCGCTGCTAACTTTTTCCCATCTTGGCGATCAGCTCATCACAGATCTTTGTCAACTCCTCAATTTCTTTGTTCTGTTAAAAACAATATGGGAACCATGGAAATTAGCCATAGACCAATTTCATGCCTTCCGTTGCATTCCACAGCATTTCCTTTCCAAATATTACATTTACCAAAGGTTGTAATGCATATATGTCAATATGACTGACTCTCCTCCCCGGGGAGTGGGATAACTGATTTACCTTTATTCATAATTGCTGTGATAATGGGCTGATATGACCTGCCTGTGCTTTACAGTTCCTCTGAATCCCGTGTAAACATACAAAGGAGTTTTGAGTCAATCTGATTGATTAGGACTGTCTGGGTGTTCACAGTGGACACGTGAGACATTTCCCAGACTCCTGACACCTAGTTCAGTTGGTCTCACTGAGGCTCACTGACCTTCTGCTCCAAGGTGCGTTCCAGAGAGTCCACCTTCATCTGCTCCTTCCGCAGACTGGCTTGGTACGCTGCCTGCTCCTGCTTGGCTTTGACCCGCACATGAGCGATGTCCGCGTTGGCCCTGAAACCAGATGTGTCTTTAACGCATGGAACAACAACAGGCGGGGAAGAAACCGTAAAGATGTTCCGTTGACCATTCATTCACATCACCAGTAGAAATGGCTTAACAGACAAACATAAACATAGCTGAATACATAATAACAACAATGAGATAAGACAAAGAGAATTGACTCACTTGTCCAGTTTTTCTTCTGCATGCATCTTCAGGGCTTGATATCGCTGCTCCTCCTTACGAACCCTGGACAGATATTCCTGTGCACACTTCTTCAAGACCTCTTCATTCTTAACAACATAGCAAATTGTACACGCTCAGTTTTTAATTCTAACTAACGTGTTATTCTTATCGGCAGAAACAGAGTATAAAACCTATAAAGCTTGGTCTATTTCTTTGATGAGATATTAAAGTAAATGCGAGATTCGTGTGTAACTGTGTTTGTTTGCATGTCTGCAGCTGTGGCTGTATGTGTAAGTGTGCGTGCGTGTGTGCGTGTATGTGTGTGCGCGTGTGTGTGCGTGCGTGCGTGTGTGCGTGCATGCGTGCAAACCTTGCGGAACCCCTCCAGCACATCTTTCATCTTCTCATAGCGCCGGAAGAGGTCTGCCAGAGACTTCTCCACAGAGTTCAGGTCAGACAGAGCTTGATCCTTCTCTATAATCAGCTGCTGGATGGTGTGATGGGAGAGAGACTTCTCTTTCTGCTCATCCTCTAGTGGATGACACACACACACAGAGCACTTACAGTGGGCATACATTCTCACATGGGCGATATACAAGCACTCACATACAGTCCAGTATCTCTCCATGCACTTAGTACGTGAGATTACTATGTTAGTATGTTGCCGGAACACACATTAGAAACCGTGTGAGATTCCTCATACCTAGTGGAGCATGCAGAAATGAGTCCAACAATGGAAAGACAACAAAACCACCACTATAAATAGGACACATATTGGTCTTACTTAATTCAGATATTAGGGGTCCAGGGTACAGATGTGCCAGTAGTTAACTGTTCATTACTGAAACAGTGGTTCCACAACTGTGCAGCGTTATTTGTTAAAATCCCCTATTACCCGTCATGGCTGCATTGTGTGTGAAGGAATGTGAGTACAATCTGTCCTGGCTGCGCGTGGTGAGTAATTCCTACGCTAATCATCGCTTTGTGGTGAAGCACTCCTCTACTCTGACCCTGCTACGGGTATTTTCCCACCATAGCTGTACAGTTCAAAGTACAGCTAAAAAGGTGTTGACAGAACACGATGGCACAAATGCGGCGAGACTGAAGCGAGCGCATGGGCCCGCCTCTCTGTGACGGACGGGGGCGTGGACCAACACGAACCACTGAAGGAAGACGCAGCGGTACTTACCTGGCAGGCCTGAGAGGGAGGGGTCAAATAGCAAGGGGGCAAAGATGGGAACAGAACAGAACAGAAAGGAGCGTGTTAAGTCAAAGCTGGGTGGGGGCGGCCAGGGACACGCTGCTGCCGTGGTGACCGCGTTGTAATAGAGATATGGGATGGAGGGTTTCTCCACAAGGAGGCCGGGGGGAGGTGGCTGACAGAAATGCACAGAGTGAAGATAAGAATAGGCAAGAGACTGCAGGTGAAAGAGAGCAGAGAACCTGAGTGCACAGAGGCGGGTCATATTTCTTCACACATAAAAAACAAGAAGCTAGCTTGCGTCAGGGTTCTGGTTATTGCTTCAAATCAGTGTTAATGCATTCATATAAAATGTTATGCGTTTGAATTCAAACAAATAAGCAGTGCCAAAGGGTAGGGAGCAACCAACTGGCATACAAGGCAATTTATGTGCAGTGATATTAAAGGCAGGTTTTGTATCATATTTATCTACTGTATTGTACAAATGGATATGACCTTAAACTCACCTATCATCTGTGCAATTGTCTTCTCATACTCGGCAACAATTCTCCTACGGGTGAGAAAAATTAGGACATGACTGTAATACTCATACAAGCTTACGAACACTCATCATGTTTCAAAGAGTTCTTTCATCTAAATCTGGACCTTAGGGATGGTTGGATCGACTTGGTTTTACAAGCACGCACGAGCAAACGCACGCACACATGCGCTAACACACGCCAATTTACAGCAAAATGAGACGTTGTTTGATTGAAAGCAGGCTGCCCGAGAAGTAAGAGGATTGATTAGTCATGCCTTCCCCTTAGCTTCTTAACCCCTTCTTATCCCGGGGCCAATCAGCCTAATGAAGTAAGCTCTGTCTGATCCACAGTGCTGGCACAGCCGTGGCCAGCGGGAGCCCTCGCCTGCTGCCAGAGACAGATTGGGTGGAGGTTTCTGGGCAACACGACGCCCTATTAGGCCTTGTGTTTGACGTTAATGAAGATTCCTAATAGTCATGCACCGCAAAGCTAAATAATGACCTGTTACCCGGGAAGTAGTTGTATCTACATGATGGGGTAAAGCCCCAATGCACACATTATAATTAGCATCAAGTCAACCTCTGACACCGTTAAAAGACACGACGTGACCCATGTTCTTCCACACAGCGCACATTTACGGCCACTAACCCGCCACATAATCATTGACCTTTTTAATTGGCTCTCTGCTTTGCTATTGCCTTCAGCTTTGCTAAGCAGCTATAGAGCTGAGCCCAGGTTAAATGACACTGCTCGTCCAACACAAGACGCACAGCACCTCCGTTAACCAGAGGTGGTTACCCCTGTTATGTGGGAGGGGCCATAAGGAAGCCCCACCCCCCCTACATATTTACCTCATCTCCGCCACTTCCTGCCGGCTCTCCTCGTACCTCCTCTGCCACTCCAGCACCTCCTTTTCTTTGGTCACAATCTGAGGGAGAAAGGAGCAAAGCATTATCTGTAGGTCGGGTGTGCCACAGCGTGCGGAGGTAGGCTTCTCCTTCTACTGGAAAGGGCGGTGTGCTGGTAAGGCACCTCCTCGCGCGCGATCCCCAGGGAGTGGTCCAGGTCTCGGGGCAGGTAAGGGCTCTCCGCCTCGCTGTAGCTGGTGGACGAACGGGCGTAGAGGGAGCTCTTGGACACAGCGCTCTCCCCCGTGGACACAGCCTCGCGCTGCTGCTTCCGTCAGCCCATAGAGAAGAAAGGGAGCACGGGAAACATGGTGGGCCGGTTAGATATCTGGCCACGCTGCAGGTGGCTCGAGACATGCGGCTATTAGGGGCCACACACACACACACACACACCGAGGCTCCTGAACCAAACCACAAAGCAGCAGCATCGAGTATTGGAGTATGCCACGCAGCTAATACACCACACAGCAAAACCAATATGCAAATGAGGCAGGCTTGTGATGCCCCTGAGGACTTAGGCAGCTGGAACATGATTGGACAGAACAGTCTTCAATGGCACTTAAGCGGCTGAGTGATTGGCTGAGTGTGTTCACCTGCCTATCTCAGCTAGCTTGGATGTGATTGGGTCCAGGCAAGGTAGGGGGAGGGAGGGCTTGATATAGCATAGACTGCATCACATAACCGGAGGGGCAGCATAGGAAACAGGTGTTAGTCTCGTGTTAAATAAATGACACCAAAACACCACACTGGTTTGAAAAATGACGTTTGCTTGTGGAAAGTGTCATTTTTACATTTATTTTATCTTACATTCAAGAAAGCCTGGGATATATGTTGACCCACAAATGTCACAGGGATTTATTATATTTAGTATTTTTTATTTTGATATATTATGGTACAGTATATGACATATAATGATACAAGGAAGGACACTCAAAACTAGCCATAACCAGATTATGCTATTACACACGACCATAACATACAAAGACGAAAATCATCTTAAACTTTTTTTAAACATTAAATCGAAAACACAAAGCCAGCCCCAGTAACATTTTGGGTTCCCTAAAAGCATCTATGGGAATATTAATCATGCCTGAGCGAGGATTAAGCAAGGATTTGATGGAATGGGCAGCAAGGATGCTCATGGGGTTCAAGGAGACTTACTGTATACACAGAGAGCACGAATTTGTAGAAAAGAGTGTTTGGTCTATTTACAATTACTATGTACAAAAACGGTGGGTGGGACTATATGACCGGGGAAATTGTCCCCGGATTGGCTTTACCTTCCAAATCTGGCAAGGTTTAACAAAATGGACATATAATACACTATAGTATATATTTCAATGTCATAATACAACAACAATCTCTCTGAAATCTGCCTGATAATCATTACCATCGATCTCTAGCATACTACATAAGCACAATAACACAAACTCAGATAAGATGGATGCTTGCATGCGAAACATTGTGTCTGTGTAAATTAGAACTACTAATGTACGTATATTTAGGTATTTCATTTCCAACAAGGCAAACAAAATGTAAAGCTGGGTCAGCCACTTTTTCGAAAAGGCAAAAAAGTTAAACAATGTACTCTTGTAATCTTCCCTAAGAGATTTCTGTTTAGCTGAATTAAGAAAATGACACATGGATACAGACAACTCTGACAAAAAAACTAAAATAGAAAATGTCCCTTACTGGAAACGGGCGTTAAGCCACCACAACACAAATGTGTACATCATACACCATATGTATGTAGACATGAGGAACAGAAAATAATGCTTCTTGAAAAGGTCTAACTCAACCAGGGGCTTCAGAGTGTTTTGGGGTGTAGCTCTAGTTGGATTAGGGCAGGGGGAATATAGCGACATGGGGCACATAGGGCCCTTCTTACTTTGACTAGGGGTGAACCGCTGACATTCCAGCGCCGTGAGCTGGGTACCTTGAGGCGAGACTGTGGAGCCAGCAAACAAGAGCATGACAAATGGCAGGAACGTTACAGAGTGGTGGGGAAGCAAGCGGGACGTTCTGACGAGAGATTCTCACGACCGTACAGATCAACAAATGGTCAGGACCTAAGCTTAAACAACATTAAGAAGGGCAATTATCATCTTCAGTGTCCCGACGCTGAATCCCTGGCCATACTGTAATACATAGACACTAATGTTATTATGTTTAATAGCGCTGTTAGCCCGGGACAGGTTCCACCACCACCGGGACCAGTTCACCACACGGGAACGTGACTGGGGCTTGGAGGGGGTACAGCACCCCCAGTTACATTCATGCTACTGTGACATGCACGTTGCCCAACATGCGTGAACGAAACAAAGGGACTGCAGACGACACGGCACTCTGCTGAGGAGGAGGAGGAGGAGGAGGAGGAGGTCCAGGACAGAGCTAGTAAGGGGAAGGGGGTAGTGGGAGGCCGTGTGGTGGGTTCACACACTCAAGCTCACAGCAGTGTGTTGAGGGGAGGGGCAGGCAGGCACACTCATGCTCCCGGTACCCACACACACACACACACGCACACACACACAGGCACACACACACACACACACACACACACACACACACACACGCACACACAC
>JAODVN010013090.1:0-11239 GCA_025434125.1 Chologaster cornuta
TAATATGTATTAACACCAAATAGTTATAGAGTAAATGAAACGTTGAACGCAGAGTAAATATAGTACATTTTCCCCTATATACTCTTAGCCTAGTCTTAGCCTACCACAATATTCTAATGTGTAAGAAATCCAATAACTTGTATTGTTGCTATATATTGCATGAGTTTCTCATAAAAGCAGGAACCACTTTAATGGCTGATAGTTAGATTTGGCCACGTTTATTGTATTTGCCCACAAAATTCATTCTAGTTCTCATATGAGAAGTTTTGTGGGAAAGCTCATTTTTCTGTATTGAGTCTGTTTTTCTTCTATTTATATTTTTTACTCATCCAGTTTATTTGTTACCTTCCTCATAGATCATTAAAATGTCACATTTGTGTCTTTATTGATTAATAAGTAAAAACATTCACTCACTTAGCAAAAGTTAGCTCTAGCCCATCCTGTCAGATGATTTGTGCCATGTACAGGTGAAGAGTATTTGTGTGTTTTCAAAGACCAGGTTTCCATGGAAACCAGAACTTTTGAGCCTTTTAACATTTATTCACAATACATTGTCACTGATTTTGAAATAATGCTGTTGTCCTAATGTTTTCTCAAACTTTTAAATTTGCATAGTGGATGGCCAATCTACTGTAGGCTTATACTGTAGTACTACCTGTGCACATTTCAGGGCAGCTTTTATATTACACTTTGGCAAAAAATATTATGATTTTGTCAATCCCCCAAACCTGAACTAAGTTGTACAAGACAAACCAAAAACACAATGGAGTTGTTATATTTATACAGATAAAGTTGTTCTATTTACATAGCAAAGCACAGTAAAACAAATGTTGTAATAAATAAAGGCACATGGAACAGTCAAGTCAAACCATTTCACCATTCTGATGACTGCAAAGGGTAAGCAGACTCACCAAAGAAACAATGTGACCTGCAACAATTTTCAGGATTCATAATGCTTCGGAAATGACACAAAGCATTGATTGGCATAAGGACCACTTTTACGCAATAAATGCCCAGATATAATTTGCAAATGTTCTATGTGAATATTCAAGTGTAGTGTTTCCGTTTTGAATTAATTACTAATACCAATAACTACAGTAAAACTAAGTTCAGCACAGTCACTTAGTATCAAACTTTAGAGTACTTGCTAGGGTGACAGATGAGATGCCACACTATACCTGTTTAACTGGTGGTTAGTGTCAGTGCCACAGCCTTGGACGCAAGCCAAAATACACAACATATTTATTTTGACACAGCATAAAAGCTAATGATATTTAACAGCAAGCAGCGACAGCAATTGGTTTAATTCCCAAAGAGATTCACAATGTGCCCCTCTGTACAAGTATAGTACAATTCCTTCTTACTCTCAAACTCTCAATGTCAAGAGATCCGGTGGTTTTGCTTAACAGTGTCCAAGAACAGTTTCCAAGGAACCTGACACAGTGGCTATTTCCATCTTGAGTCCACAGTATCTTCAGAACAACCAAAAAGTCATTCGAATAAAAACAAATGATAGCTTTGGAGGTCGGTATAACAAATCTGGAAACAAATTCTCTCTTACCACTAGTGTTGCCCTTGTTCACCTCGCTAATGTGCTGTGCTTCGCACTATTCTAGCATTGTAAATAAACTGAGCTTATCGGATAAAGCCGTGTATTCCTCTGAGAACACAGTAGTGGGGGCACAGGAGAAAGAGCGTCTAAGCAGAAGAAAAATATATTAGAAGAAAAGGCTATTGTGGTGTAGCTTCATTGTCACAGTAGGTGATTTACAGCATTATTTAGTCTAATGTGCTCAAGTTTGAGTAAGCAATGTCAGAACAATATCAAATGTCATGAAGATGAAAAACATTTAAGTTCTTTGTGAATATCCTTCCCCTTTCACACATGATGGGCCTGCCATTATGATTCCAGCATCACAAGTAAACAATGTTGTCTTCTCTCCCATCCTCTCTATTTTCTGTCCCTAAAGAAGTCAGCATATTGAGGTCCAGTCTGGCATCACTGGTGTGGGGAAGTCCCAGACACTGGTCGGTCCTTGTTGCCGCTGGCGACAAGCCCTCACTGATGTAGCCGTGGGTCTGGTGGTCTAGGTAGACAAATGCATAAGCAGAAAGAAAGCATTGTTTTAAATAGGAACACCTGTGTCATGCAGGAATGGCTGATCCATGAGCATCTCATACTGTAGCTCGGCTTAGTTCCATGAGCTGGGTAGACATGTTTGGCCCATTCATAGGATCATTTACCCCTTAAAGCTCATAACTACCTACATAAATGGTTGTATCTGCAGACCACTTAAAACACTGCAAGAGTTGGAAACTAATGCAGTTGTCATCATTGTTATTGTTCCCTTCCACTTGAAGGAGTCTATTGGCATTATCAGTATTCCATCTCACCTGCCAGAAGAAAGAACATTCTACAGGAATCCCCTAAAATCAGCTATGATGCTGAAATGTGTTGAGCAAGGCCCTTTGACAGGCAATTTTAACAGCCTTTATAATTTATGGTTAGCTTACATGGATAGTGGTCTGGACCAAAAGGTCCTTGGATAAAAACCACTGCACAAACGTCACAGCATGCAAAACAGACTAAAATGACTTCATACATGGCAGAAATTAAAACATTTTTGTTAAAATGTTTGTCAATGCATTTGTGTGTGGGATATGCTTACATATAGGTGTACGGCATTGTGGCTGCCTAGAATTAGGCAGGTGTTCTGTCTTGCAATGTGGTGCCAGATGGCCTGGACTATATATTGCCTCATTGTGCGGCTGTAGGAATGTGTCCTCTCTGGTGATTAATTAGATCAGTCTTTGTTAGAGCACTTCTGTTGGCCATGCTCTTGGCCTTGATCTGGCCCCTGATAGATGAGACAGTAATGTACAGCCAAGGGACAAAGACTTACTTTCAGGCTTAAAGTGATATTGTGCTTTAGGAATACATTTGACTGTAAGGCTTCTACACCTCAATATACTGTAAGTATGAGGGAAATGGGCACTGGCAAAGCATTTATGATACATTTTGAGCATTAAATGCTGTTATTTTAGTGGTCAGCTGTTATGCCATTATCAGGAAGTGTAATACTTTAAGATGCCAATAATGCATGTAGTCATGCCATACTATTAGATAATCATTTTAACATGTTTTAACGTTTGATCTGAAAGAGAAGCACACATTAAGTGGTGCAAGTCACCGCTACTGATAAATGCTGTCAGCTATACATATTTGTCATTAAGTCTACTGAAGATGCTCTAAGACTCAGGTGACAGGAGAATACCTGATTGGATTCATGTGGTCTGTTGGAATGCCACAAATGACTATCGTGATTGGAGAGTGCACAACGGCACTATGGAAAGCCACTGGGTGACAATGGAATGAGCGAGGGCGTGGGAGAATGTCTTCAAGTGACACGCAGAAACATATTTATGTTGCATGTGACTGAGAGCACAATGGATGATTTGCATGTAAAAAGGGATTCTTTTTCTCCACGGAGGTATATCTTCGTGAGAATATCGACCTAGCTCAGGAACTGTCACGTTCAGGAAGTGGCATGAGAGCTTCATTAAAGAATGTCTGGTGGTGATACTCCAACAGAAAATATGGTGTGGGGGGGACTAGATTTATGTTCCTGCTGGAATGGGATTTTCTATATGCGACTTGACCCACAAAAAATAAAACACTGTGCCACCAATGGTCTCCATTACTGGAAGGAGACACCGAATCATTGAGAGTACATACCAGATAGCATTCCAGTTAGGCCACGGTAGGCCTGCAAATTCATTTGTTTTGGTCAAACACAAGCCAGTTCAGTTTGTATGTGGAATAACCCTTGTGGGTTATAACAGTGTCATAAAAATGTTGTTCTGGCGTGAAAGTCACAGTGTCATTCTCTTCCACTCTCCTCTCCCCTATTGAGGATTCTCACCAGACGTCACTGTTTCCATGGTACCATAACGCAATCACTGATGAAGGGCAAACATTATTTTACTTACATTGACTTTGTATTGTGTGAGGGTGCCTCCCTGTCACTTTTGTCTGATAACAACAACAACAACAAAATATTAACATACATAAAAAAGACTGTTGTGAGACGCCATGAGGTGGGCGCCTAAATCAGGTGATCTGTAAAATTAGGTCAGAATCCTCAGTAGAAGATTGAGTGGTTCTGTGCGCTCTATAATAAATTCTCCAATATAATAATAATGTCTTTAATAGGGACATTGAGGTCTTAATGCAATATATGTGATACTTTGGGGAAAACTGTATATAGATTAAGAGCTCGTTCCAAAAGCCATAATCTCAACCGCTATGATGAAACAGGGGTGAGAAGTGTTGATAACCAGAGCCGTAAATCCACAAGCATGTTATTAAATTAATGAATGAATAGACTAATAGTTGATGTGTCTGATGTGCCACTTCCCCACTATAAGTAGCCTAGGCTACAGTAATAGGGTTCTCTATAAGGCTAGCCTCGTGAGATCAGGATGGTCTCACAAGCTTCAGTTTCATTTCGCAATGAGAATCAGTCTGGAAAACCTTCGGAATCATTTTAAATGTGTCCGAGTAGCAAACTAACTTTCCAATCAGCGTCGTGTTTATAGCTATAAAGGCGTGGTTTAGGTGTGCTGACAGCGAAAATGACCAGATAGTTAATCCAATCAACTGGCAAGTATTTTTTGGAAAATACCTGCCCTCCACTAACAGTTTCAATGTACAAGCAGATTGTCAGGTTACCATAAGGCTGCCATCAGCAAGCACTTGACAACAAAACGCAGTGATTATTCGGCTACAAAAAACGTCAAACAAAGTCATATCTTTGCTGTTATCATAGGTTATGTTTTTTCATAGATAAAAGCATCTGCATTTTCGGCATATGGATCACTTTTTGGCACAACACCAGCGTAAACATGCTCTTATCAGTGAAAAGTATTCCTAATCAGTTCACTGTTACTAAACAATATCCTAAAGGCCTAAATTAATCTATTGTATTGTGCACGTCAAACTTCATACTTTTGATACAGTTTTGCTGACTGTCACACACAATCTATGAAGTGTAACTGTTTATGTAGCCTGTTATTAAAAGCTAAGTTATCTTAGTTTCTCAAGCTTTTAACACTGTATGCTGAGATGCTGCTGTCAAAAATAAAGTCAAGTCAGCTCTTCTGAGGCTGGGGATTTATCTATGTGCCATGGGGTTGATGTATGCTACTTTAATGTTGTCTGTACAGAGCAGCATGTTGCAAGACAGCAGCATGCAAGCTCTATTCATTGAGCCCGGTGCTTATGGAAATTAATAATGTCATTTTGTATATATAGCTGGTGGTGTGAATGTGCGTTGCTATAAGTCATCGTAGACGAATTTCATTGACTTTCTATGGTCTCTCGGCAATACATCGCGATGTGTCTAGGGCTGTATATTTGCAAACCCAATGCTAGCATGAAATACAATGGTGCACACACGCAAAAGTAGGGGTGGAGATGGCAGCATTATTCAAATGAATGGCTTGTGACGTCACAACCCATGCAAAATCAAAACGGCTTGCTGAAAGACATACAGACACAGGCTACCCCAAACAAAAAACTCACTCAATTGTCTGGTTTAAACTTTTGCGGGTTAATAGGTACCCAAATGTAGCACCAAAAAATAGATTTTTCTTTCAAAATGTGTTCCCTTAAAATTGTGTTCTAACCACCCATCTGTTTTGAAATATTACCAGCAGGTCTTCATACAGAACCAGTGAAGTCTGACTGCACAATGGGGAACACACACTGAGAGTGGATTAACATGGCGCTGACAGTGGAGCATTGGTGTACAGAAGCAGCAAAGTTCACCGCGTAAGAGACACTGGCAGCTCACGTGGCTGACAGAATACTTACTCAAAACAGACAGCAGGAATTACACTGGCGGGGGGCACAGGGGAATGCTTTGTGGGTGGATGTCAGGCAAAATGCGTGCCCTCTAAGGCGATGGGGGCAAAGTATAAACCCTCTGTCTTGTTAACAAGTGGCTCAGGTTTCACTGGGGTTTGTGTGCGGTCAATAACTAGGGAAAGGTTAATGAGTCGATCCATGAGGCTGAGATCGTGCTGCCTGCTGTGGTGGGCCAACAGCAAGCACACCCCTTCCTACATTACATGAACCAGCAACCCTGGTTTATTATATTATTTATTAGCGCTAGGGCGCCAGGTCTTTTGTCATTAGCTGGCTCATTGAAGTGATACCTCGCCAAGTGAACTGCAGATAAATACTGTTTGTGTGTATCTCCTATTTCGCATCCCCCTAACACACACCTCCCCCCAACCCCACCGCGTTCTTTCCCATTTTCCCGCTGCGATGACAAGTCGCGCCGTAATGGGTTTTGTAGAGATTTCTCGGGATCGATTTCGCCAATCCGTCAGCCATCGCCTGTGAACTGTGAATCACGCGCCGTCGTTGTCCGCCCCGCCGGTCGATGGATAGAGAAGCCATTGATTTTCCTTTTCCTCCTTGGAGGAGAATGGGGGCGGTGGGATGTTCTTTGTCAGGAGACACTGATTAACTGCGGGGAGGGACAAGCAAGGCCTCACTCAGGAACCTGCCGTAGCCTTGAGAGTTGTGTGTGCATGTGCGTGCATCCTGCATGTGTGCGTGCGTGGGCGGGCATACCGGCATGGGAAAGTGCAGCGGCCGTGAGCGTTGTTTACATTCTGGCAGGTAGCAGATAGTGTGACGTGCGCTGCGAGAGCGTGGGAGACAGTGATGTGACCTACATCGCACCGCGTTAGCTGCGACACGGGACAACCTAGCGTCTGCTCTGGCCCTTACCGCCGCCAGGCGTCCTCTCTGGTCCCAGGAGCCCAGCGGAGGCGTACAGCAGCGTGGGCGCGGCCTTGGGGGCGTGGCTCTGCCTGTGGGCGGAGCGGGCCAGCAGCTTGTTGAGGCAGTTGTGGGCGCTGGGGTCGCCGCCTCTGTGGCGGTTGTTGACGCCGCCGCCGCCGCCAGTCAACGCAGCCTCATTCAGGAACACGGAGCTGCCGACTCCACCCGCGCCGTCTGCATTTGGCACCTGAGGGGGGACAAAACAGGCTCACCCAATGTGCTGTGAGAGACATAGCTCATATTCACACAACAGGACAATAGTATCTACACCACTCAGTGGTTGCCCTGCCATATAACCCATACATCAACGCAAATAGGACAATGGCTTGCTTGAGGGATAATTAACTAATCATTGTGCATCAGTATCTTATGACATAAAGGTCTAAACCCACCCAACAAATGTCAATACTGTATGTGAATGGCTGTGTGCGGTCAGCAAACCACTTGATTCCATCTTGTATCTCCGCTAACAGAGGTGTGCTTATTGTTTCCTGGTTATGCTGCATATAATTGGACCTGGAGCCTAGGCATGTCTGGAGGTACACTATCGTGGAGCGACAACACTGGCCCCCTTTCAAAACACCGCGCTAGAGTGAGTCATTGCCTCCTTCTCTCTCCTGCTCCCCTCAACGCCTCCTCCCTGTTCATCAAACTCTCCTCGTTCCTGGAATTGATGAGGCGCAGCTAATTAGCGAGGACCTGAAAGAGCACCTGTGCACGTTATTTGATCACTGCGTGACGGCGTCACCTGCGGCCTCTGGGGAGACATTATCGGGCGACGGCGGGACTCTCAAGCGCATCAGATATTGAACTTGGACACGATTAGTGTGAAGTAAATACCGCCACCGCGACATAAACACATTTTTTTATGTGTTTATGCTAGGCCGTTAGCCTTGCAGGCTTGGAAAACAGCCCAGGGTAGTATGTAAATTAATCAGTGGGAGAGAGGATTGTGTAATATGACTCTCCTTGCTTGACTGTCTATTGGAATACTCTCTTTTGAACTGACGGACCTGCTCAAACCGGCCACACAAAGACAACCCATGGAGTCTGACAGGGATGAACGCACTCTATTAATTATGCTACTGGTTCTTTCTCCCACAGCCTTCAACAGTTAGGTGAACGGAGATTTAAGGACAAAAGAACAGGCTTCTCTCCTATCCTTTACTCTCCATACTTTACAGCCGCGGGGGATAATTCATTGTGCTGCCTTTCAAACAAAGTGTCAATATGAATAATTTAAGTCCTTTAGGACACAACAGATTGGTTTCTGGAGCCGTGTGCCACTGGTTTTAATTATTTTGTCGGTGCTTTTATTTTGCGGCAGTTTAATTATCATCAATCATTAAGTTGTTTATTAGCGAGTGGAGCGAAGACGAATGCCGCTGAAATTGCTCTCATTATCGCAGGTCATATATCAAGAGGGAATTTAGCTGCTGGCTGGAAGTGGGTGGGCTGGTGTAATCTGCACTGTGTGCTCTGTGTGTTTCTCATGGCCAAGGTATAGTGTGGCCTGATCTGGTCTCTGCATATCCGACTGACCGCTGCTCGCACTCGTATTGCAGCCGTGATGTAGTCTGCCAGTAGAGACAATGGTTAAGGTAGGGGAGGAAAGCGAAGATGATTCATATCGACATTAGCAGGTTAACAATACTTTATTTGTCATCAGAATCGTTAATAGTCTTGTACCATAGCAGCCACAGCCTCTGGGACCTATTAGCAAGGCACACCAACAGGGCCAGTGAATCCAGCACTGTCAACATGTCCATATATTGTATCTTCCCCAGTAAACCAGCAGCAATGCAAATTAAGAAGGTGGGCAGCAGCATATTAGACTAGTTTATTAACCTTGCCTTGAGATAACTGAAGGGAGTCTAATGATGAGTGTAATGGTGTCTTTGTTCTTGACTATTCATTTATAAGGATTCACCTAAATGAAACCCAACACAACAAACATGTCTTTCTTTGTGCATTATACTCAGGCCTAGTCCACACGTATTACGGACACATTTTTTAATATAGATTTTCCGGCTTTGTTTAAAAAATAAATCCTGTCCATATAGCACTGTTTAAGAAGAAATCTCCATGAAAATGCCAATATGCTTTCAAGCCTGTGAACAAAAACGCCGTGTGTAAACAATGGCTATAATGGCACAAGCTGACGGTAAAAGCCAAAAAATCACTCAATAGAGTTTTTAAATATCTTCACCCTGGAAAGGGCTTTGCTAATGCACTTAATTTGCTGATCCTATAACACCATTTGCGTGTGGATAAAAATCTAAGTACATAAAAATATCCATGTACTGTGGACTAGGCATTACAATTAGTTTCTTCGTCTAGAGAAGGCCCTATTATCTGTCTGGACGAGGTCACATATTAGCATAATGTATTCCTTGGAGAATTAAATAGTCTTGCATCAAATTATATCTTCCACCATGCAGTGTTGCATACATACTGTATGTATGCACAGTGTTACACATAGGGTTATAGTGCACTGTCAGTAAATATTGGACCTGTAAGCTTGAAAAGGTAAGCGTGGGTATACAGTATAGCTGTGGTTAATTGGCCTCTAGAGGTGTGGCTACTGCAGTTCTGCAGAGCTGGCGTACATTAAAGGTAGGGGAGCAATTTGCTACCTCTTCCATTGGCACAATCCTTAGCAGTGCCCCAGACAATACCTCCATGCAGTAAAAGTGATTATCCCCCGACATTCATAAGGGAATTATAAGATAAAACTGACTATCTGGAATCAGAAATTGGCCCTTTTCATCAATGTCCAAATGGGTATAAAAGCAGGGAAAGATGCATCTATGAAACTGCATGTTTAAGTCATCTGTACTGTATGTGCAACAACCTGCTTGATTGACATGTCCCCAACATGTCAGTGTAGATGTGTTGCACTCATTAGGGCGGGACAACAGACCTTATTGGTTCATTAGAGAATATCTATATGTCTGCAAGCATGTCTGTCTGTCTGTCTGTCTGTCTGTGTGTCTATGTCTGTCTGCAAGCATGTCTGGTGACATAGGCATGTGCAGCAGAGCTCCGCCCACATACATACAGAGATATACTGTAGTCACACAGAAACACAGAGACACACAGATAGGTCTGTCACGATAACTACATTTTTTTAAGCAATATATTGTAACAGAAAAAATATAACAAAATAAAATGAATTATTTATAATATTGGCATTTAAATTCCACAAGAAGTTTGTTGATAAAACAAGAGGAAAAGACAAGGGTGGAATGAATAATCCAGTGACAATGTTAGACAAGAAAACCACCTACTAAAACCTTGAGGAACACTTTCGCCTGTCGCTGTCTGCCCTGCATGTGTGTGTGTGTGTGTGTCCTGTGAGCAGGCAGACGAGAGCACAGAGGCAGAACGACATGGCTGACCTTCTTAGAGACACAAAGAGAGAGACAGACAGGCAGAGACCCACCGTCTGTCCGTCCAGAGGGATGACCATGGCAGCCCCCCCGGTGGCCAGGCTGCTGTGGCGGCTGTGCTTCCAGCTCTGCAGCAGCTTCTGCTGGGTGTCCAGCCTCTCTCGCTCCCTCTCCACTGACCTCTGGCCCTCCCGGAGCCTCTCCAGGCTCTGCTGGTACTCCTCCAGCTGTTGTTCCAGCTGTTCCCTCTCCTGCCGCAGCCTCTCCGCCTCTAGGTGGCACCGGCGCTCCCGCTCCTCCAGGCGGCTCTCCAGCTCCTCCTGCTGGCTCTGCCTGGCCTGGCACTCCTTCTCCCAGCGCTGGATCTCGTGGCACAGCTGGCCGCGGAGCCGCTGGGCGGCCGCCACCTCCTCGCGCCGCTTCTCCACGTTGCGCTGCTTCTCCTGCTCCTGCAGGGTGTGTCCGCGGAGGTGTGGGGGCTGGCGCGAGGAGGGCCGCTCGCCGGGGGACAGGAGCAGCCGCTGCACCTGGCAGCAGCTGTCCTGGATGATCACGCTGGCCTGGAGGACAAGGACAAGGAGCAGGCTCAACCGTCACCGTGACCACAGCTCAGTCACGGCCCTGCAGCATGCTAAATACAACACACGTGATACAGCTCCCCCTGCGCCCAATATCATGTCCACTGAGCATACGGTAGCAGGTAGCATACTGTTGGCCTGAATAGTGAAGTTAAATTAGCATATTCTAAGTGGCTTTGTATAGGTTTGTATAGTAAAAACAACTAACAAAACAGCTATTTTGAATATGGAAAGTGTTTGTTAGCATTGTGCACCTATTGTTGTGCTCACCTGTAGACTGTAGAGCAACTGCGTCAGGCTCTGGACGCTTTGAGCCACCTGTTTGAATCACATGAGATACAATGATTAAACAGTCGGCTGCTTTACACCTACAGTAATAAACATTGCAATTCATTAATTATGTGTCAGCGCTT
>JAODVN010013199.1:0-11238 GCA_025434125.1 Chologaster cornuta
TGTTTGTATGTTTGTTCACGTTGCTGTTTCTCTGGCCTTGTTTGAGTTTATGTTCACTTCGAAACACAGTTTATGTTTTGTATTTATTTCCTACCTTTCAGTTTGTATTATATTAAAGGACAAGCCGTGTGGCGCACTGTCCGGGACTTCTGTGTTCGTTTTTTGTTTTGTTTGCGCACGCCACGTCACATAAGCACACATAAGCACACATTTTATTTTTTTATTTGAAACAGAGTCCACTGCAGCTGTTTTCCCATATTATCGCATGCACCTGTGGAGCTGTTAGCCTATTCAAACGAGAGAATATAGAGCAATGTCCACATATACAGTATCTATCCTAGCTATTACTTTACATTACATTACATTAAGTAGCCTAGCTGGTGAAGGCATGCCGTTTATTGGTAGTACAGTATTATTAGTTAAATTAGTATTAGTTACAGTCTTCAGTCTTTTTTTTACTTTTTATAAAAGGTATTTGTCAGGGGTGAGTTTCAAAAAGGTCAGAAAAGCTATTGTGAACTTTTTTGTAAAGCCAGGTATTTATTTATATTTCAGTTAAGAAAACATTTATTCACATTTTTTCATTTAATGCAGGTTAGCGATAATAACATTTATCTGTAGCTAGATCATCTAAAGTTAAGCAATGTTAGGGAAACGACAGTTATTTTGTGTGCTATAATTTAAGTAGAATTATTTTACTGTAATCCTGATTTAATTTAAACCCTGAATGCGAAGCCGGGCCTTAAGAGTATGAAGTAACAGATATCCTTGACCTTTTCTAAATACAGTAATATCTTCTTTTTATACTGAGGTAAGTTGCAGGATTCATTTGCAGGATTTAATGGTGAAGTAGTTGGTCAGTGTATAAATTAGTGGAATTGTCACATATTGTTAAATGGTAATATATTTGCTGAGAACTGATAAAAAATTTGTGGGTTTTTTTCTAACAAAATGAGACATGCATAATTTAGACTTGTTTGTGTTTTCATTGGCTTTATGTACATTCCATTGATACCAGCGGCGATTGAGGTTAGCTGGTTGAGGTATAGCAGAGGAGATCACATATAAATATAGACAAAGGAGCAGGGAAAGATAAATCATGTGCTACTAATCATCAAGCAGGACGTGGCGCCTGTAGAATACATTATAATAGAATTATAGCATGATTTATCAAATGTCAGGTCTGAAAGTCAGCCTTTATCATGGTAAAGGACTATGTCAGCTTCAGTAGCATGGGTAACTATTTAATGCAGACGGAATACCCACAATGTTTTAAATATATGCCTGCATTATCCAGACAATATGAATAGCACTCATTGCATTGCACTATTAGGGTTTAAAGAGTGGGAGTGCTAGCTTTATCTGTCTGACCTGTTGTTGATTGAGGGTGCTGCATCATGTAGCACATACTATGGCAATGAAGGCCCTGTTCAATTGTGCACTTGAAAACTTGACTTGCATGAAAGGGATTGTCTCTGCTAAATGATTTGGTCCAATTATTAACCTGCTATGGTACATGTGATACAGCAAAGGGCATGGAAAGTGAATGCATGCATTTTATTTATGTATTCATTTGTGATGGAGCAAAGCTCATCACAACCACCTTGTGGCCACAGCAATATTTTTATCCACTTGTTTTCAGCTCTTAACACCATGATGATATTCAACAGAAAGCAGATCAAAGTCATATAACTATCTTTATACAGCCAGTCCACCTTTAACCTTAATGGTAAATAATGTTTATTAAGCAGTAAATCAAGTTCAAGAAGAAAGGTATTGATTGAAAAGGACTAGAGATATAGATATATGCTCTGAAAATAAAAGCAAGTTGTAAGCTGTTGGGCATGCTAAGATTTTAGGCAGAACAATTTAACCAATCAATTTAATGCAAAGGTCTTTACTAATTAGCCTGTGTGGTAGGAAGCATTATGATTAATTATGTCCACTGGGAGGTAGAGCGATTTGATCGATGGCCACCGCACAGCGCAATTATGCCTCTTTATAACATTGATATATTGAGATCTTATTATTGGACATTTCTGAAACTGTAGCTCATATGGCATTGCTGCATAGCATGGTAGGCCTAATCACAGGCTCCACCGAACATAATTTTCCTAAAATTGTGACATTTTCCAAAGTGCATCTGCTATGGGTATCAATTACCATACTGAATGTCAGATCCCGTATGTTCTGCTGTGCGCCCCCAGTGGGTCGTTTGCCTCGTTGCCACCACCACAACACGCAGTGCACTTGCTCTGTTCATGTGTGAACCGTGTACTGGAATCACGTGTCCCACCACCCTGTGCCAGCAGAAGAGACACAAATCAAACTCCTCCGGCAGCCAGTAGAGAAAGAGACACACGGAGAGGTATAGAAACAGAGAGAGATGCCCGAAAGCCTTGCTATGCGCGCAACACCGAATGCTTGATATATCGGTGACCTCTCCAATGGGTTTATCGACAGAAGAGCTTCGAAACGGGACCGGACATGCGATCCGCGGTGTTTAACGGACCTCGCTGTGATCCAAATAGTCCGCCTCCGGGTAGTCCGGGACAAGGGGCGCGGAGCTCCCAAACGATTCCCTAGGACTGGTGATATTTATTATTATTATTTACAATGCAGAAAAACGTAGGTTCCAATTGAGCCTGAATCTTTTGGACCACAGTGCGGGTCAAAGGGGGACGGTAATTTCGAAACATGAGGGTCGTCTCGGCGAACTTACTCGCGCTGCTCTTTCTGTGCACTTGTGCAAGTGTGTTCTACGTCTGGAACGAACTGGATAGCCGCTTAGAGAGGTACAAACGTCGGTTCCGTTTACCAGGACCCTTTAGCTCCGGTTCATCATCAGCAGATCTTCCCATCAAAACTTTCCGGGCTTTACTCGCCGTTTCGGGTGCACAAAGACCGCGCGTGGGGCGCCGAGTTGAGGTTCACAACCTCACGGTTGAACGGGGTCAAACAGTCTCTTTAGGAAGCCAAGATTACCATTTGAATGGAGATAACAAGGGGTCAGCGCAATTGGGGGTGCATGCCGACTTGAGCGCCGCCATTGAGGACGGGATCTTCTGGAGTAAATGGCTGGAGCACCATCTGTCTGTCGGTTTCTCGGAGGAACATGCCCGGGCGTGGCGAGATCGTGCCCGGGGCCACCGGATTGTAAAACTGGAAGCTGGGTGCGGGAGAATCTCTAATCAGCTCGCCACTTTCGCGGACGGCACCAAAGCGTGCGTGCGTTACGGCATAAACGCCGATCAAGTGCAAGGTGAAACTTTGACGTACTATCTTGCCTCTTTGCTGGGCATCGCGAACCTTCCGCCCCTCGCGCTGGCTCAGCTGAACGTCGCCAGCGAACAGTGGGCATCTGTGAAGAGGAGGATTGAATGGGTACAGTGGAGCGATCGGGCCGTGGTGTCTCTCACAGAGTGGGTGTCCAATCTAACGGGGGTTGTCACTCCTACGGCACTCAGACAGGAGGGAAGCGGGCTCCATCCATTGCGCAAAGATCTGCGCAACGGAACCGCGGAGGAACTGCGGGAGCTGATGCAGTGGACGGATCTGATACTGTTGGACTACCTGACTGCCAACTTCGACCGACTTGTGAGTAACCTGTTCAGTTTACAATGGGATCCGCGCGTTATGGAAAGGGAAACCAACAACCTGCTGCAAACGCCCAGTGGTGACCTAATATTTATCGACAACGAGGCCGGGCTCGTCCACGGGTATCGGGTGCTGACCATGTGGGAGAAATATCACAGCACGGTGCTGGAGTCCGTGTGCGTGTTTAGGAAAAGCACCGCGAAACGCGTGGCGGACCTTCACGGGCGCAGAGACGTACGAACGAGGCTGTTGCAGGTGTATAAAGACAACGAGCCCCTGTCTCAGGAATTGGGATTTCTCTCAGACGAACACGCGGGCATCCTGCAGGACAGGATTGACAGAGTATACAAACACATACTGCAGTGTAAAGGGAAATACAGCCAGCATTCTGTGATTCCTTTTGCAGCATATGAGCACAGGTGAAAGGCAAATTTATATGACAGTTATGAGCACTGAACATGCGAATAAGCACACATGTGGTACATGTGTAGTGCACATATCTGTCGTGAATATCAAGATCATCTACCTCACGTGAACAACGTACAATGTTTTGCCTGTACTTTCTACATTTGGACATATGGTTATGCTCTCAGCAGAGCCTATAGGCTGTTTTATTATTTGAATTCCTCACAGTGGATTTATATTGTATTTAGGTCACTTGACTTGGTGGGATACATGTAACAGAGCATTAATAAATAGCGTCATGTCATTTGTTCAGATCCCCTAAATGATACACTCCTAAGCCTTAACATATGTTAATTCTTAAATACTATTGCTTTGAATAGTCTGCACATACATGTATCTGTCACATTTGACAGAAAATGTTTTTGCACAATCAGTTTAATGCACCTGCTTTCATGTAATTGCGTTTTGATTGTAGCTATATTTAGCCTTAAAGACCTAAGTGTATAATATGTGTTGTATATGTTGTAATTACACTGTAAATAGTTCTTTCAAAATTATGACATTTGATGCTCCACTAATTTAATGTTTATTGTAACATTCCTAAACTTCGTGTACCTTTTGATAAATATATTGTAATTTAACTGTTGTATACCCATGTTTCTTTATTTCACTCCTGCTCCATTATGGTGGTATAAGTCAAATATTTAGCTGCCTTGCTCAGTTTGTTTTTTCAAAGGTTCTGTCTGTGTTAATCACAGGCTCTCTATTGTGCTGTAGAAATACTTTGCCTTGCTACCCAGTTACCTAGGAGTTGTTGTGTTGGCCAGACAGAGGGGCAACACTGTACAAAATTAGTTTTTAACCATTTCAACCTTGATTTACATATGTTTCTTTACTTCTTTATGTTCAGTTGACATTATCATATAATGTATTTAAATCTACATGACTGCCCAATCTGTATAAATGGTAAGCCCTTTATTTTAGTTGACCATGACAGGTAAGGCAACAACAAGCCCCAAGCAAGTCTTAACCAAGTTATAAGGATCAAATTAAACCTGTGACTGTATAGCTTACCTTACCTCATTATAAGACCACACTAACATTTGTGATCATAATTAGGTGCTGCATTTAAAAAATACATTTGTACGTTTATTTATATGTCTCAATCATTTTGGGTTCGGTTTTTTCATAAATTACATGGACTGTTTGATGAATTATACACTTTGACCAGTGGCATAGATGTGATAGAACTACAGTATTGATGGAGATACAATGTATATTGAGAAACAAATAACAGATTTGGTTAATTGACCTGATGTAATAATTAATGTGTGTACTGCTATTGAGGGAGCTATGGTTTCTTCTTGTTTCGATATTATTTTAAGAGTTAATATAGAAGCAGAGTGTTTTTTGCATTGTAGCAAAGAAAATATCTACTGTGCCAATATTTGAAATGTCCAAAAAATACTAGATCTATTTAGCTGAGATTCACAGACTGTGAGTTGGAAAGAGTAACCCCTCCTCCAAACAAATATAACAGTTTATTTCTCCACTTCACTGGCCATGCTATAGCATATGGAGCATAAGAGCATACAGAAGCTAACTTAATATTTACTGTATAAGGTTTACCTTACTACCTATGGTGTTCTTGTTTCAAGCAGGCCATACTTACTCGTTTCAAACTCTAGAAGACATATTTTCTCCATTAGTTCCACTCTGGGGCTTGGTCATACTAGACCAAACATGATTGGGCACATCAGAGCGAATGGCAACAATATAGCCATTGAAGGTATAATTGTTCCCAGCCCTTCTTCTATCCTGTGTCTTATCTGGTTTCATTTACACCCTTTGTTGACAGCTAGCTGCAGGGCTATATTACCAGCCCACAGTTGAGTTCAAGGAAGGTAGGTGCAGGGGGTCAGTGGTCACAGCGGAGGAGCATCTATTTTCTCAGAAACCTGAAGCCAATAAGGCTTAGAGTGTACTGTCTGAGTCACCGCATCGATCTGTTGCTTCCTATAGTGATAATTGCACCATGAGTGGCTGGGATGTGAGCAGGTGCAGCTTCAGGCTTTCTCCAAGTTACAAGTCCCTGCTGCAGCCATATAGGCAGACACTAGGGAATACATACAGCATACTATATGTATCGTATAGGGGAAAGTAGCTACATTAAGAACCTGTGTGCTAGTTAAGCCATGGCTGCCGATGAAGCCCCCTGGAGATATTTACCACTTGTAGCAGAGGGATTAAAAGCAATGCAGGCCGAAGGGCTGCGTTTCGAAACACATTCTCTGGGAGCACCCCCTCCTTATTTACATCGCCCAAAAGCCAACCCCGCCCCTATCCTGCTGTGCATCTGTCTTCATTTGTTAGCTAAAAGGAACATTTAAAGTTTAATATCCTTAATTAGTCATGTTGAGTTTTCCTTTGCACTCAAAGCCCTCTTTTGTTTCTTGTTGTTAGTGTGTGTATAGGTCTATGAGCAACCCTGTCCGCTGTAATTGCACCAGTGGAAGACATCAAAGCTGCCTCTAAAGCGTTCCCATGTGTTCTCTGGCTTGTGTCTGCCTGGCACCAAAATGTATCCCTCTCCGCAATCCTCCTCCTACCCCTCTAGCCTGGAACAAACATGCTCTCAACACGTACAGTATGTGACAGGGACTTGCTAACAACATTGCAGAAGACCAGCAGGCTTTTCAGCCCTGCGTACAGGCATACATATTCCACTGTGAGAGTCTAGGCTCAGCCCATCGTTGTGCCAGAGGGATAGAGCAGGCCTCAGCACAGGCCCAAGGTAAACACATTCCAGAGGGGCTGAGGGTGGATCTCTGTGAATGCAGACGTGCACATGCACACGCAATCACATGCTCAGTGTAAAGGAGATGCAGCTGGGTATATACAGCTAGCACAGCTGTCAGCTTCTCACTGTTTGAGACTCGTTAGTTTTCTACGACACCATGGTATTGTTTTGGCTGATAATTACCATATGCTACATTCAAATGCGAGAATACTACCACTTTAAAGTGTAAACTTGACAAATGATGAAATAATATGAACAAATATAAAATATAAATGAACTAAGCAAAAAAAAAAAAAAGATAGTGTATGAAGTGTAAAAAGATATATAAACCCACCACAGATCCTGCACCACTGAATGTATCAACTGGATCTCAAGCCAGATCTCCTGGGGAACTAGCCGAGTGTCTCTGTTCCCAGCGGGACCTGCCATGTGCTTGTGGACAGGCATAGCTGGCATTCTTTATGGCTGCATGGTGTGGAGGGGACTTCCTCTGCATGACTCAGTGACTCCACTATGTAACACAGAGCCTACTGGGAGGGGAGAGTTACTAAGTCACAGCTCAGTGGGCACGCGCCATGAAGGGCATAGGGGGATGGTGGCATGAGTCACGTGACCACGCACCAGCGCACTTGTATAAGAGTTATAGTAAAATGCCTTGTTCTGCTTGGGTAAAGTGGGCTGTCTGTTCATATAAATTAATAAGATTAATGATGAATCTCCTTCATTTGACCTTCAAGGTACATTCCTCAGTACCATTATAGTGTTCATAGAAGCCCACATACATTTCACTACTCACTATGTTGACTGTAGGCAGAAGGGTAGAGATGGCTGTGTCTGTTTAGTGTTTCTTTCCAGATGTATTATGACTGATTGTATCTATACTTAGCTAAAACACACAAGAAATGAGGCCTCGTTTTTCAAATGCGAATGTCTTAATAGGTTATGGATATGTCTCATACATTATGCTGCAGCTTTTTTGCTTCTTTTGGAGTATTTACATTTCATTTTAAACATTGTGTGGTTGTGTATGGAGTGAAATCAGAGACTTTTAAGTTAAGCGTATCAGCGTATATATAATGTATAAGCATTTATTAAAGACATTAAAAATAAAAAAAATTTACAATAGCATTGAAACACTTGTTTTGAACGTCACTTTGGCCTTTTTTCTTCTTATTTTTAGTTTTTTTCTTGAGACATAACGTTGCAATGTCAACTACTCTGCTGTACTGTGGAAGGGGAGGGGTTTAGAGGGGAGGGTTTCATTTGTTTGTTGGATTGCTGTGACTATCAGGATTGTGACATATTATATGTTCAATATTTGTGGAATTGACAGGACCACATTACATAAAGTCTCATATTGAACGATATATGTGTTAAAGTTGTAGTCTCACCCTATTCCGTCCATTGTCACTATGTCATAATCAACTCTGTGCTGAACATCTGCCTTCCCGCTCTGCTCTTATAAGCAGGACAGCAGCACTTACCAAAGCTTGCACAGGACGCCACTAGATGCAGGAGTGGGATTTCTGTTTTAAATAAATATCTGCGATAACGCCATCAATATGCAAATGAGTTCATGACATCATATGGCGACATTTGAACCTATTGCTACAGTAGCTACTTTCATTGGAAAATAAATGAAACTGCTTCCTGATTTGAAATCGGCCCGCCTCTGTAGTTTTGAACAAAGCGGTTACATACCATGCGTTCAGGATAGTGGAACGTTTGCTGCACTTTCAATGAATTCAAAACAGGGAGGAGTTGGACTGTAGTAGGTTGAATAACATTCACATGGCTATTAACAACAAATACCAAATAACACTATGGTTGCCACCTGTCCTGTATTATATGTGATTGTCCTTTAATAAACATTAAAAATGCCCTGTCCCTAACTGAGTGAATATGGGACAGAGTTTGTCTCGTATTTTCATGCACAACCTACTTGAATGCATACACAGATTGCATTCACATGCATACACATATTGCATACACAGATTATACCAAGTTATCCTATAAACATTAGACGTAAAAGAGAATTCATTCACGTTTTCCCAGGGCATAGGACTGTTTTTTTAACTGTGTGGACAGTGAAATGTTAGGGGAATGCGGGGGCATGCTCCCACACAAATAAAGAGTTAAATAAAGCATGTAAATGCTATTTTCTGGTGACTTAAAATCAGAATATTCTAAATACTAACCGATACCCAACTTTTGTGCACTCACAATTTTGAATGGACTAGATCCATTTGAATACTGATAAAATCAGAGGACACAGGCTGTCAAAATAAAATATAGTTTGAGATTATATTTTGTGGGGTGGGGGACTAAACCTAAATACATTTGTACATTATGTTTGCCACTATAGAGGGGCTCAAGAGCCACATTATGCAGACCATGCGATATAGCATCAGTTTTATTATCATTTATTTGAAGATCAAAATGCTTTTCTCAATGGAAATTGTGTTTTCACTCCTGTCTCGACCTTTCTACTGCAAGATTGGATTGAACATGCTTTGCTGGTTCACAGGTTCATCAAATCACCTGCAAAGTATTTGTTGAAAGCTTGTGCCTTTCAATGGACGGCTCACCAGATGGATGTGTCTAACAGACACATATATCTGGCATATCAGGTTACCTCCATCCTGCTTCTACTGTAGCCTTTTTTGAATGGCTTGCTATGCGCCTCCGCTTTCCCGCAACAGAATTATTGTGTGAATAAGTAGTAATAGTAGTAGTAAGTAGTAGTTTTACACTATACAAGATTAAACCCCTGCAATGTTCTGCAAAATCTCTCAAGTGTTGATAACAGCACTGATAACAGTAACCAGTAGTAGTAGTAGGTAAACCCTGAATGCGCTGGACATGCCTCTTGTCAAATCAAATGACTTGGTCAGAATTAACTTTCCCCTCTAAACCACTTGAAAAATGATGCAAACAAACAAATAGGCTAATAGGTTGTTGTTGATAAAGCACATCAGAATAAACCAACATATTTTTGGTTGCCAAAGGTAATTTCAAAACAACTGTTTCAATGCAATAATTTATTTAATTTTGAAGGATTTTTTTTCAATGCCAATATATATTTTCAAAGCCTTACTAAGTCTATGATTTAGCTCCATACTACAGAATATTATGATGTGTGAGTGTGAAACTTAGGGACAGGCTGACTGAAGTTTTGAAGAAAAAAAGAATTTGTCAGGGAGACACAAGCAGTGAAACAAAGTGACAGATGGTGATAGCATAGAGCATATAGTAAGAGATTCTTAAATATTCTAAACAAGATATACTTAAACTGGTCAATGTACTGAGGCCACGACAGTTGAATTCTGGCAGGTGAAATTGGTTTTGCAGGTCTGTGTCAGTAAATCATTCACGGTGGAAAAATCTGTTGTCCGAGTGTTCTCAGAATATAAATATGAAGTTCTGCCTGTCCTATTCAGTCACGGATGTCTGCTGAGCTGTTGCTTCACATAAGAGGCTGGCAATCTCACCTTAGGTGTAGTTTTCTATCATTTATCTTTATTTTTAAGAAAGCTTAACCTAAATATAATAAATGCTATTTCTGTCTGAATTTGGTTAGCATTGATTTTTGATTTCAAAAATGCTTGATGGTATGTGATAAAATAGAGTATTATCTTTCATTATTAAAAATAGTACATGGAAGATAGTGTTAAAACATATTAAGGGTTAGTGGATGGCTGTTCCAAAAATAAACAATACCCAATAAATGGGAGCCTATATGCGCAGTATTTAAAATACCGGTAATAATGTTCTCTTATTTAACTAACAATATGGTGATAAGATACAAATGTTCATAGAATTGAAGACTTCAGCTGAAGCACATCAGTCCTGAGAGAAAAAGAGTTCAACTCACCCATTACTATTAGAAGTGGTAACATACAAACAACTCATGAAATTGTTTCAAAACTCAGTGTTTGTGTATAATCATAAATAATTATAATAACAAAAAATATGCAACATTTATCATAACGATTACTTACATTTCACCTGCTAAAGGAAACTTTGTATTTGTTATTGTATGTTGTGTAGCTGACAATGTAAGTGAAATGTAAATAGCCAATATTTCTCAGTAATGATGACCTGCATCCAATCGCTAAGTGTATTATTTGGTTCTTCTGCTGAGATTGACTGATTTAATATTAAAAATCAGATTTTCCACTTATTTTGTGTGGGAGACTAAATATCAGCCACACAGTGGAGAATGCTGCAGTTCTACTCTTTAAGGTATAGTCAGCAATTGTAAGATTTTTTTTTTTTTCTCTAATTCAGTGAATATCACAGCCTGCTAGCTGCCCGTTCTGTGTGCGTGCTGAATGTAGAGAACCTACTTGTATATTTTGGACTTATTTATGGAAATTAATATTTCCTATAATTAGTATTTCATAATTATTTACGCGGGACACCACTGCAATTAT
>JAODVN010013309.1:0-11221 GCA_025434125.1 Chologaster cornuta
CCACACATCAATGTATCTATCCATAAATAGTTTACTCCTCCCTCTGGCAGGTAAGCTGTCTTTTCCGCAAACAAAAGCCTTCCAATACAATTTGACGTAAACATTGCTTTTATGATTTTGACAAACAACATATTGTTTACATTATTACTGTGTAAGATACACGACAACATGCTTTAATATGACGAGGTGTCAAAGAACAACAAGTCAAAGAATCAGTTTGAGGGTCGCCGTCGGATGCAGGATGAGTGCAAGCAAAACCTGGACCACAGGAGATGAAGGCAGAAATAGCAGAGCAAAGTCCTAAAAGCTGTGTGAAGTTTGCTAAAGGTCACAACCTTTACGGACAGAGGGGAATCTTGCAAAGTGCTTGCTCGGTATCTAGTAGAGTATCAAAGTACATGCTTCTACAGCAAATAGCTCTTCTACAACTAATGTAGCGCACTGCAGCTAAGAAAACCAGAAGGGAAGAAATTAGCAGAGGCAATAAGCGACAAGAACACGCACGTTGTATGCATGATCGACTGTCAGCACAAAGATGACAACAAAGAAAATACAACTGACAACAATTTTGATTTTCAATATTCACATTTCGACATAATAAAGTTTGTAGATATAGAGATAATTAAATAAGGCCAAACCTGTGACTTCTAGAACAGATAACAAGTGAGCGACGTAATGGTAATCTCCTCCAAAAGAAATTAGAAAGCACCTCAATGAGATGTCTGATTTACTTGGTGATGTGTTAGCCTTTTGACAGACAGAAAGTGGATAGCGCTGTGGCCTCACAGGGTTTGGACCCCTAACCCTGCCTTTCTGTGTGGAGTTTGCATGTTTTCCCCGTCAGTGCCAGTCAGACACTGGCTCCAACCAGGAGTTGGTCCCTGAGCGCTGCACAGCGGCTGCCCACTGCTCCCTTGAGGGATGGGTTAAATGCAGAGGGTGAATTTCATATGTATGTGACAATAAAAGCACCTTTACCAGTACTCTGCCATATTGCATGACATGGCTCCCTTCTAATGATGCTGCGGCGCTGCTGCTTATGGGTAAATGGGCTTAGTGTGGTGCACTCTGTGTTCCATGGGGACCCAATTCTCGCAAGCACACACAAGTCAGCACACGGTGTCCCTCAGAAAAGTACAGTACACAATCAATACATCTTACTGTGCCTCCCACAACTTCAGTCTCTTATCCCTACCAAGCCCAACTGAAGCAATTGACTGTTGGGCTTAGTAGATGATTAACATAGCCAACTGTGTTACCACAAAGATGTAGTCTGTGCCTGGGCTTTATTTTGTCATGTGGACAATAGCAGAGCACACACACGCTCCACCTGAACTCATGTTGGGGCCCGAACCCAAACACACCAAAACACTGCTCTGTTGCCACAGCCACAAGGACATTGTGTGATGGGTGTGTTACCACATTGACAGAGAAAGTGGAAACTTTTTTCCCCCTCTCCAGCATCTACTTACATGTGTAAGAGAACAAGTTAAGATGGGTGTGGCAACAATGGTGATAATCCATTAGCTCGGCTGGGCAAACACTAGAATATTGAGTGCATTTCCACATACCATAACCGATGTGTTGTGTCCATTTGCTAATAAAAATGGAAACACCAGCCGGTTTAATATGTCAGCCATTAATATTATGGATAAAACAAATCACAATAATATTTCATTTTGTCCCGAATAAAGACAAATATATTTAGTTTGAAATCCATAAAAGCAGTAAATGCTTTTATCTAAAAAACAAAAATCATAATAAAAAATAAAAATCATGTAATCATGTTTCACGCTTTAGGTACAGTGGAACACAATGAAAATGAGCCAACCCTAAAGCCCAATGACAAGTGATGTAAACTGCATTGGTAGGAGTAGGACACACTGCACTACACACTGGCCAGCAGGTAAGGATGCCTGCAGCACAATCCATCTACAGGTCTCACAGCCTGCATAAAGCACACAGCATCCCAAAAGACCCATCGCCACACCCTGTTTGCCCATTAATTGTTTACCCTTCTTCCCTAGGGGAAGCACTACCGGTCCATCAAAGCACACACCACAGACTATTAAGAAGTTTTAATCCCAAGGCCATCACAATTCTGACGCTGTACTGAAAGAGCACCCATCATAGGTCGCACTTACAATTTACAAAGATTACAATGCAACAACTTCTGTGTGAAAAAGGTATCTGGCACAGAAGTTACCTCATTGCATTTATTAGAGCCTTATCAAAGGATGTGTATTTGTGGCCGCCGTATAATGTGTATGTCTGCATGTATGTATTATGGGGGTGTATTATTATGTATTATCCATTATTCTGTTAATTAGGTGAGCCCGCCGAATGGTACCGTACAATGAGCATAAATAATTCTAATTCTAATATCTACGGTCAGCTCTGATCACAGAGCTGATTTTTGTAAAAATACAGAGCTGACCCTTGTAAAAATACATTAATGCCATTATGTCTTGAATCACTGATGACACACGGCTAAACATAATGTGTTGCAAGTACAACAAATCAACGCCCCATACTGTAAAATTCCACACACGTGACTGCCTGTAAAAGAGGCTAAAGGAAACATTTTATATTTAGTTGCGTTTAACAAACAGTTTAATATGTAACATGTAGCTTTATACAATATTTGTAGACTACTACAGTGAATTTTAAATGTGGCATAACATAATTAAAAGTGCTCCTTAAAACTGCACAAAACTGGGCTCAATTGAGCTAAGGTCATCATATGTCACAAAGAGCAATACAGTGACACATGGATAGTGTGTCACTGTAATGATCTGGCTTTAGCAGTGTGTGTGTGCGCGCGTGTGCACGTGCATGTGTGCGCGCGTGCAGTGCCAGGGCTTCTAGCCACAAGGGTCAACAGGAGTCAAGTACGTATATGTCCGCATGTGCATGCCTGTGTGTGTCAGCCAATCAATTTATCTGTTTCCTACTGTATGTTTTTACCAGTCAAAACACAGGATGCCATGTCAAATGGCCTCTGACTTAAAGGCATTAAAAGTATCATGAGCAACACCTTTACATGGAAATGTAAATCATTACCCACTCGTGATTTTCATTAAATATTTTTAAGAGCAATAAAATAAAAAGAATCACTCGTTTATATTACTCCGTTACACACTTGACACTTAAGTGAAGCAGCATTCAGCTGGAGGGGCTAGCATTTGGGAAGCGGGCTAAGTCACACTAGTTTGTTTATTAAGGCATTTACTGGGGTGTCATTTGTAATTGCATTAACATTGCTTCGCTGACGGTGTATAGCACAGCATTTCTGTCCGAATGCACTGCTAACAATCCCGGCTATTCATTTGCTTTAGAGCAGCGCTCGCTCATCCTTGTTTGGACGACTGACCTAGCAACATTTGGATCATGGCATGACTTACACCCACCCACACAATAACAATACTAGGATTTAAAAGGTAAAATGGGCCATTAATCACATTAATTAAATGGTGTCCTTTGACAAACATAGTAACAGTCATCCCAATGTGGCAGAGTAGCTCACGCGTTATTGAGGCAGACATACGTGTTGCTTCCATCTATGGGAGAACAACAGTAGATGAGAGTAGCGCTGTCTGGACTCGGGCTTTAGATTGCAGCGGTGAGACAAGCAGGGAAGAAGCACTCGAGCAGAGAGGCACAGCCAGAGAGGATACACCATGGGCGTTTGTAAGCCACGGGTAAGCTAAAGGCTGATACAGACACATGCGTACAGTGCAATATCACCCTGAAGATGTTTGTAAGAGGCCTACAAATGGCAGAAAAAGACAAACAGTAGAATCCTAACCTGAAAGCCAAATGCAGCCTGGTTAGAGAAGAGAACCAAACAACGTGGAAACATAACATTTGGATGTGCTGCAGCGTATAGTGTACAGTTCTACCTGCAGCGAGGGCGGAAACTAGGCCAGATGGAAGTAATTCCGTGGAGGCGTAGGGGGGTGGGGAGTTGGGATGGTGAGGGATCTCTCCAGAGACAGCGGAGCTGGAAACCTCAGATGTTCAGCTGAGGGTACATGCAGGTGGGTGGGGGGTGAGTTGTGTTGGTGGCTGCCCAGGGTGGGGGGTTGAGGGGTCACTCATCCTCTTCACATCTGACATTGACTTTTGATTCTTCACAAAGGAACAAGTGGTGTTCCATCCGTTTTACACAGCAAAAGAAAGGTATTTACAGTACCTCTGTTTAAGTGTGGAAGGGAACAGCTTCAATAATGAAATGAAAGCAAAGGGTTTGGTGGTGGTGGTGGTGGGTGGGGGGGTTAAATTAAGTTAACGCCAGTTAACAGTAAATGATCCTCTGAAACAATAAACATTTCATAATGCTTTCCCTGCGTCAATGACAATGCGCTTAATATGCCAAAATTGCGTCTGTTGTGATATTATGGTGAAAGATATGACTCAATTACATTGAGAAAAACATTGTTAATCATTTGCAAAGAGTTCATTGCCAATTCAGCAGCGTCATAGGCACTCTGTGGCATTAGTCACCACATATGGTGTACACCTAGGTAGATGATATGATAGGGAACGACTAAAGGGGGTGCCAAATGTGTGGCATCCATCAGTGAAATGTCATCACATTAAGAGACAAACTAAAAATATTGTCTTCAGACAGTCACTGGTGCTAATTCAGAGGCCCATCACATCAAGTAGCATATGTAGACTCCTGTTAATCATCAAAATGTGTAGAATGCATCAAGTAGATGCTCTAAAGTCCTACAAAGAGGAGCTAGAAAACACATCTAGCCTAGCTTGTATCGTACCTCAACAAAGGTACCACATTTACATTAACCTACCTATGTTGGGGAATTAGAAATAACATTAAATATTGCTTTTATTGTTACTCCTGCACCATTTCATTTTTTTATACATTTTATTATCTACAGAATTTGTTTTTGTATCTGCCTGCTTTACAGTTCTGAGTTTAAATTTAAAGTCAAAACGTTTATGTAAAAAGAGAACTTCTTACAGGTTGTTACATTGTTGCTGGACAGTTTTGATAATAAAGTAAATACTATCATTCATTGTCACAATTGTAACATTTAACAATGAATTTACTTTTAGTAAAACTTTGTATCCATAAAAAAAAGGGTTTCAGGGTTTTTACATATTTGTAAAGGTTAGTCAGTGTCTGACAGCTAGGAACAGATGAGGAAACACCTTATCATACACCATCTCCCCACCATAACTATGGCTGGTGTTGACTGACTACAATATCAACGTTTGAAGCAGTTAAATACTGCACAACACAATTACATGTCATTCATTGTTAAAAAGAAGTAATAACATATTAGTTCACGGATCGTCAATCTGTCAATATCTGAGGCTGCATGTATTAGTAAAGCCAGTATCAGTCAGAGTTTAAAGAAAGTGAGAGAAGCATATTCAAAGATCAAAGCATTCCCATTTTGCATTGCTGATAACTCTCCCCATGATGCAACTGGGCTCTGGTGCCAGCAGTCACGTGTCCCGACAAGAGATCATGGAGGACGGTGGGCTCCTCCACACTCTGCCTGTGACCTGTCTGACCAGCGGCCTGTCAGCAGCGTGCCACAGTAGCTGGCACAAGTGCTGGGCACCGTCGGAGGCACGCGCGGAGGGCTTCACCTTGCCCCCACAAACACAGCGAACCCAACCGTGTCATATTTCCAAGTACAAACTACAATTAGAACAGATGGTCATGATTAGGCAATGCTTAAACAGTAGGAACAAGGGGAAATCATGCAATCAAGCCTCACAAATTACGCGTCACACCAAATTGTTTGCATATTACACTTTACGTAGATACAGTACACTCAACAACAATTTAGCAGTTTTTATAGAAGTTGCCTACTGAGAACACAGAAATAATGTTTAAACATTTACTTTTGGCTCTCTGTGTGTTTCAGAGCGTGGGCGTCACATACCGCAAATTGATATTTACAAGAACATGGATAAAGGGCTTTCTGGTCTGCATGGGCTTTCTATTTTTAGGATTAAGATGCGAGTAGATCCACCTGTGGACATGCCAAGTCATATCTGGTCTTGGTGGTTTGGTGGAGTGGGTACCTGCTCAGCAATTTGTTGGGACCTCACACTCCATGTGACTTTACAGATCTGCCTGATTTAGAAGCACCGGTTTACTGTGTACCAAATGATATGCAATAATAGAGGGGAGAGGCTCCTCTGCCTTTGGTCATACAAATATTCTGAAAAACTTTCCCATGGAAATGAAAAAAGTTGTGTTAAAGTGGGCAATGCTACTTAAAAAGGCGATGCCACAAAAATATTACGACCTCATCCAAAAGAACTGGCACAGCTCGTCATTTGTATAAAGTAACCACAATTTGCTGTCTGACCACACAATCTACGTCAATAAAAGCTTTCAACTTCTAAAGATATGCGCCTGAGTGGAACCTTCTTGAATGAAGGTCAAAGTCTGATTGGCTTGATGCTGTTGCAGTAAAATGCACAGGTGCGTATTCCTCAACAAGTTATTATTTCATGTGTTGTCATTTAAAGCAGTAGTTTTATTCATTACTTTTTCATTACTTTTATTACAAAACAGTGATACAAATCTGTTTGAATAGATAAAAATACAATAATATCGGTAAAAATTACTAATTCCCAAATAAAATCACTTATATTTTATTCATATATTTTTTTTGTCTTTCATCACTCAACATCTTTGGCAACAGTGATGTTCTATTTTTAAAGTGCACGCACTCTTGTCTAAACCTTTTAGAGGGCTTGTTGGTGTCACTCAAGGACTGCCGCTCAGTGGCCTCCTGCTCACTCAGACGTGAACTCTGCTAGATTAAGTAACCTTGGTTAATTCATCTAATTAGTTACTACGATGCAAACAAAACATGAACTTGCACACACAACAGGCAAACACTGTAGTAAAGGACATGCCAAAGGGGGGGAGTGGTGGGGTTTTAATGGGCTAGACAAAAAAATAAAAAGCTCAATTTTCAGGAATTTAATTGCTCTTGATAATGGCAGTTTTGTAGGCTAGTCTTTGAAGGTCATGCATCCCTCTTGCACATAATAAATGTCAGTTACGATAGGGAGCGGCTTTTGGGTACAGCAGTTCATTTCACATGAAGTGGAGCCTTAATACCTTAGGGTTCAGGTAGCATAAATGCTGGAAATGTAAGGTTTTCTGTCACCGGTATTCAAAAACTTCTTGCTTTGATTTAGTTGAGATAGGCTTTTTAAAAGAAAATTTGATATTACATACAATATAACTTTCTCACGAATAAAGCCATAAAATATGCTCACAACACTGCTCTTTACAGACTGATTTAGGTGAAATGATTTCACTTCAACAGGTGCTGCTCAAGGGGTTCAAAGAAAAGCCCAATGAGTGGTGTCTGCACGCAATAATGATGAATAAATAATACTGTTTGTGACAATTACCCTGAACCATGGCTCGTTTACACGCTAGTACACAGGTGGTCTTTCATACCATGGCTCCATTAACTCCCGTACCATTGGGTTATACTTGGTTCGTAAGAGCCTGAGGTTGCGTGTGGTGATACTCATGTGGGAGCTAGTTACTGTTGGCAGGTGCAATTGTACCCTAACTCCCTTTATCCTTCTTGATGACTGTCATTCTCTGAATCTGCACCACACACTCAAAACTGCATCTGGATGCTTTCACAGCAGTGGTCCTGGATGCGTGGCGCTTATGAGTAAGACAAATTGATACCACGTTCTGGAGCTCCTAACAGGCCACATAACCATTTAAACACAATTACAAACTACAACCAAATGTACCACACTCCAGTTGCATCACATATTCCCATATTTCCTGACAAAATAATGGTGAATAACTCTGTTCATGAAAGCTTTCTCGATGTCAGCCTTCAAAGATTGCTTTAAACACATCATCCACATCATTTCTTTTTCAAATTAATCCAAAACTTCTAACTTCAAAAAAAAAGATGATTTAGTCAATTGTACCAATTGATTAATCACACACTTAAATATGTGAAGAGGACATCAAGACATTTAAATGGCATATTACTACACTTTCCTTACCCTGAACACTTGCTGATACTCTGATGTAACACTGATATGAGGACCCACACCCACCTACCGTATCCCTCTGTTGTGCAACAGAGGAACTTCAGACTGCTGTGTCAACACAGTTAGAAACCCATAGTGCTTACTTCCATCACCAGAGTGGTGTGGAATCATATAAGGAACTCCTGGATACTGATGCTAGATCCAACCATATTTGGTCTTATTCTCCTATAATGTTACAAATACACAACACGTCACATCCTATTCAGAAAAAATTTGATTTAGCCTACTAATCTTGTAAAATGTATTGCTCATTAAACCTTTTATTAAAATTAATGATAATTAACTTGAAAAAATTTGCTGTTCTGTTATTGTCACTAGCTTCCAAAACGAAATACTAATACTTGAAAAATATCTTTACAGTATTTCTGTTCAGGAGATGTAATTTCCTGACATTTATTTCAGTTTTCACACAAATAATACCAACTAAATAGAACAGAAGGAACCCATTAAACAGGAAGATAATTGTTTATCTGCATGGAAGCATTAGCTGGCCTTTTCAGTTGTTAGTGGTGGGCTGCATTAGTGTAGGCCAAACTGGCAATTAGGCCCACTTCACAATGTCTCTTGGGCAACTTGCTTTGAAATTACATGCCATGTCTCAGATGTGCTATCACTCAGCAGAGACACTTTCAAACAAAGCATACATGTCTTGTTATTCTTAACAATGTAAAAAGTATTTTCAGTACTGGAATTCTTGAGATTTTTTAAGTTAAATATGTTAATATATTAAAACCTATACAATGAACTAAGATTGACTATGACTAAATAAAGACTGTAATAATTAGCAATGTGCCGATCAATCTGCCGAACACGTCTGCAGTGTGGAAAATGTTTTAGTGGCTGAGAAAGTTAACCGTACGTGGGTAAAGTACATTTTGTATCACACATTCCTTTTTGAAAGTAAATATAGTTTTTAATAGAACACCGGCAGCAAATCTGTTGGCATAATATTGTTAAACTCACTGAAAAGTGTATTCTATGTGCTTATCAATCTGTCCTGTTCGTGGCACTGCCATGTGAAAGTGTAAAAAGATGACAGCTCTATTGGATAAGGGACAGTAAAAAAAGAAAAAAAAAAGTATTTTACATTAATACATCTGCATATATAGTAAATGAACAACTGTACAGCCATCAAATATATTGTTCAATCTTTAATAGGAAAACAACAATCAGACAAGTCCAGAGTCTGTTAAGAAAAATGCAATCAATGCATCTTTAGAAATAATGATAACTAGTTATTTCAGACTTTGATGCATGTACATGCAATTGCTTAATAGTTAAATGCAAGGTAGGCTTGCAAAAGCCATATTTTAACTGGACTAAAGGTGAAAGGCACAAGCAGATAGACACACCTACACACACACGCCTACATATTTCAATAACTCCCAAGTTGAATTTTTACAGAGATGCAAACTTTCTCTTTCATCTTGATTCTCCACAATCAGTCTTTGGCAGTAAATAGAAATACAACCCTGGTGTTTTGACTACTGTTGTGAGTAGACATGCCATAGACATACACTTAGGAAGCAGCAGATAAACATAATCTAGATACTGTATTAACTTGTATATGGATTGGTCTATTATTAGCCTGCTAAGCACATTGTCCTATTTGTGATCAGTACAAGCTGTGATACATGAGGGAGAGGAGATACAAAAAACAGAGCATTACAGGAGTAACCTGCAATTATTTTATAGCTCTTGAGATTCCTGAGCCCTTAGTCAGTGTTTACTGTGTAAGGGCACGGCAAGGCCGCAAATTAGAACCACTCTCTTTGGCACCAAGCACTCAGCAGTCACGCACAGGCCTCAGCTCTCTCAAAATGAAAAAAACGTCTTCAGGCATTTCTCCTCTGTTCCAATGCAGTATGTTTTGGCATGTTATTAATTGGTCGGCTGACCTGCAAATTAAACTTTAGCTGCAAGCAACAAACAAACAACAGTCTCCATCATGAAGTGAATGTGATATAAACCACAGCCAGTATGTTACACCAACACAATGGCATCCCTGTTCTTCTGACGTTCCTCTGAAGTGCCGCTGATCTTGTCATGACATGGCAAACGGCAGAATCAATAGCAGCGAGGCTGGCCGGCTGCAGAGTTGGGATGAGGGCCAGTTTAATCATAGTGTTGATGCATCTTTAATGATGGGTGTTGGAGTCACAGGGCATGATGTCATGTTAACAGTCTTCTCAACACCCTTGTCTCTAGGGGCAAACAATGGCCGTACCCAGTGCGCAATGGCCGCAGATCTTTGTTTTCTAACCCTGCGCAGGGAATTGTGCAAGATCCATCGTGTGACTCAGCGGGCTATCTTCAGCCACGACTTCTCCAAAAGCCCAACTGCCAACGCAGAGAGGGGACGTCAGCGGGACGCAAACCACAACAACGAAAGCCTGGTGGGTGGCTGAGAGTGGAGCAACAACGATGTAGCAACCAGAAAGATACAGTATAAGGTCAATGGAATTGCGGTTTCTCGGCAATTGGCGTGTACCGTTAAAGTATAACTTCAAAACGACAGTAGTTTCAGCTTCTTCATGAGAAAGAGTTTAAAACAAACCAGAAGCAAACACACAAAAACCTGAAGTGGGCGCTTGAAAAGGTGCTTCATCACCTGCTGTGATTCACGATGTGGGCCGCCACATAAGTGGCTTTGTGTCAGTCTTGCGCTGTAATCTCATTTTTGCAAAAAGAAGGTGTTGAGTTTAGAGGGGTTTCTGTCAGGGGAGTTCTCATGTGCTGAGATTTATACGGTTGCATGTGGCATGTTAAGACCCCACTGTGGAGGATTTGAGCTTTTATTTGAAATGTGTCAGGTGTATGTTCATATAAATGTTCACTTTCTGTAAGCTCACAATCTACCATTACTCAAAAAACAAAACTATACTGTGTTTAAAATTGTGGATAAACTCCCCGTATCTACGATTTACAGAAGCACCCAATGGTATAGAGCTCACACTGTACAATCAAAATGCATGTCCAGACAATTGAGAAGATTCAGGTGCTCACACTGTACGGACCAATCACTGAGCCCGACCTTACTGCTCAAGTTGTATAAGTAAAATAAGTCCACTGGCAGAGAGGTAGCAAAGTAGAAGTAATATATTGGTAGATAACCGTTGATCTATCAATC
>JAODVN010013521.1:0-11218 GCA_025434125.1 Chologaster cornuta
TGTTATTTTCAGTTGTTCTGTTATTACTTCTTTTTACCAAGCAAATTTTGTGAACAGGTCACATGACAACAAAAACAGCACACAGGGTACTAAGTTCACTGATATTTAAGAGGAAGTGCTCTAATTTGATATAGCCTAATATATCAAGCTGCCCTATGTTCTATAAAAACTCCTCCTCCCTCTGAGTCGTATGATGTTTTTCTGATGTAAAATGTTTCCCAGAGAAGTTAATCGTTTGGGAGGTTGTGGAACTTAATTAAATTATAACAATTGCTAGAAAGGGAAGCATAGGAATATGACTTTACTACTGTAAAACATCAGGTATTTATACAGTATACTGATAGGGAAATTATATGAATAGCTGTGTGTTGTTTTGTAGATGTCAGTTTGCATTTTATTTCAAAATATAAAATATCTATCAAAATTTATGTAGATAAATGTTGTTTTTTACATGTACATCTGTTGTCATTTGATTGCTATATGTACATACAGGAATTTTTAAAGATCTTTTTTTTTACATAATGTAGAATCAACTACAGTTTATAAATTCATATTAGATCGTTTTTTGTATTTTTTCTTTGGTAACAATGACCTTCATATGTTTTAAGCAAGGCTATATATCTTAATCGTAATAATATCATTTTCAATAAACATTGAAAATTGTCATACTGTTTTAGTTTTTCCCTGGTTGAAATGTAGGATCCAACGCCATTTTTTTATATATCTCTTTCCAGTATTGTTTATATATTACACCCGTTGTCAGCAAATCAGTTAATATTTTATTTCTAGTGTACAGTAGCTACATCAATCATCATCTGAGTCCTTACAAAATGTATGTTTGGAGACCCAGTATGCATCTTTTTTATTATTTGTTCTAACAAAAGATAACGTAACAAGCAACAATGGGTACTAATACTGTATATTTCTAGTCAAATAGGTTTGACACAAGTCTGAGACGATAGAGTGGTTAGTAGAAGTAAAAGTAGACAGTTGTAAATTTCAACGTGAGCTTGTGTACTATTTGGAATTGACAGTATGGCTGCTGCACATTTTTTTAATTATAATTGTTTTCTTTTTGTAAGATTGGGGGATTTCCTGATCATGAACAAAGTGGTTTGTAATAGTATCAGACTAAGCTTTTGAGAGAAATGTTAGGCTGTCTTTCATAGTGTTCTCTGTTGTTGTTCTAGTGCATTTAAATTGGGTAAAACACACTTTGTTCATGCTTTGCAACAAACATAAATATATATCACTGGTACAGATCATAGAAAGGTAAGTACAGATACTCTCGCTGGTTTCCAAGGCAACTGATGGCTAGTCCTGAGAGTAGGTTATGTTGACATGGCAACTAGACACTGTGTGCTTTCTTTCAACATTACGTTGGCCAACATTTAATTGCTGAAATTATATGTATTCCAGTAAAATGCATATAAGCTTACTGTATACATATTTTTTTGTCCTAGTATTGGTCCCATGGTTATTGGGACCAAAATGTTTGTACGTTTTAAAACCAGTTGTTACTAATGTAACCACCAGTTGTGGCAGGGTATGCCTACTCATAGTTCTATGATTGCATGTTAGGCATCCTACGTCAGGTTTGGTCCTCCAAATCGAACGGTGGCGCACTTTCAATAGACCACATCGTGACGTCCTGAAAACAAACCGCCTAGAAGAGGTGGAAGCAGTTAGTGCAATAGAAGAAGTAAAGTGCTGATATGTGTGGAATGAGCACAGCGCGTACAGTGTCTTCGTTTATGTCACGTAAAATCAACAAAATAGACTGCATATGTCTTGTATACCTGGCGTTAATCTATGTATGGTTTATAATCAGCTCCGTGTCAGCGAAGACTGAATGTAGGTAAGGCGTGTTGTGGTCTCAGTCGATTAGAGGAACTGTAATCCCCATAGTTACATTATGAGGAAGTTGTTGTGTAATGTTGTGTAGAGTTAGCCACAGTTTGAATAGCCTATAAAAAGTGTTAGGCTTGAATGCAGTCTAATGTCAATATGACTGCCACTAGGGTGCCACTATAGCATAGTACAGCTTCTGTCTCAACATGAGTGATCGTCATGACTCGTGTTGCCTCTCTCCAGCTTTATGATAACTTTCTCAAAAGTCGTTGTCTAATGTACTACTTATTATTCTTTTAGCCCAGGAAGATACGGACGTTCCCTTTAAGACGGCTGTGTTCTTATAACGGAACCACACAGCAGGGTTGCAGAGAGATGGCCATGTGGTGGTTTCAGCAGGGTCTCAGCATACTGCCAGTAGCTCTGGTCATTTGGACTACTGCTACGTTCATCTTTGCCTATATTACAGCGGTGGTGTTGAAACACGTGGATCCAGTGGTACCATATATCAGGTCATTATCAGGCTGTCTGCTGAGCATGCTTGCCCTCGTTGTTTGTATAGCGTGTGTATTTTCATTGCAATGTTTTTGTTGATGACAGTGATACAGGAACAGTGGCTCCAGAGAGATGCGTGTTTGGAATAATGCTGGATATGTCAGCATTCCTAGGTAACGAGTTAGTCTTGTTTCACTCTCTTCAGTTTTTAGTTGTAACTCCAGACATCTGCTTCCATTGCATAGTTTGGTCAAAATTCTACAATAGCCATAGCAAATAAGCACAAACAGTTTTAATATATTGACTTATATTCAGTGACTGTTATTTGGTGGGTGTTTCCCAGACCAGTGTGTTATTTTGTCATGTGTGAATTGTGGTTCCAGGCGTTGCCACCATGTATGTGCGCTACAAGCAGGTGTGTGCTCTGACAGTGCAAGAGGAGCATACGCTCCGCAAGCTCAACCTGCTTGGCCTGGTGTTGGGCTGGATCAGTTCCTTTGGCATGTGTGTCGTCGCCAACTTCCAGGTTACTGCTGCCATGTTCGTACACATGTGCGCAGGTGATGTTTTTACACTTGTAGTGCTGATTGTGTGTGCTGCCATCCTGGTGAATGAATGCAGAAAACCACGTTGTTCTCCATGCACATGGTTGGAGCTGTGCTGACTCTTGGCGTGGGGGCACTGTACATCCTGACACAGACACTGGTCTCCCACTACATGCAGCCTCACATCCACAGCAGGACCATCTTCTGGGTTCGCCTGGGCGTCGGCGTCTGGACTATGGCCAGCATTATAAGCAGTATCCTTCAGTATCCCATCTAGATGTTTATTTTAAGTAGGGTCGACACAGACTGTAAATGAATGGAACGTCTGGATTATGGCTACAGGGTGGGGTGAACATGTATATAATGCCAATTCAATTGTGATGTTTGACCATATTATCAAGAAAAATGTCCACTGAGCCATGTTGAAGTGGTCCTGTTGTTGCTAAATTACTACAGTAATGATTGCTCTTGCTGACTTCTGTCCAAAGATCAAATAATTTCATAGTAATAACACAAAGATAACATAATAGGCTTTTCACAAGATTTAGTTGACCCTGGGATAGCTTAGTCCCTTTTCACATGCATATTGTTAACCTAAGCCCTGGTGCTGAACAGGATGGTTTACAGGTTAGCTGAATATCGCATTACTATCCTTAACATGCGTTTCCCTTCTCAGTGTTTGTATCATCTGTTATCATGTACAGCAGTCTGCCTGGAGTGGATGTACCACATAAACTACACTGGATCCCTGGAGAGACGGTCAGTAGCTGTGTGTGTGGTATACGGACCGGTATGTGGGTTATTTAACATGCACGAGTGTGTTGCTTATACGGTTTGTCTATTTCAGGGCTACACGGCTCACATTATAAGCACCATATCTGAGTGGTCCCTGGCTTTGTCATTCGTCAGCTTCTTTCTCACTTACATCAGAGACTTCCAGGTACACAATATATTAATAAATGGAAACTGATCCACGTTCTGCCACATTCAGAGAATGTCTCCTCACGGGCTGCTAGATGTCCGATCTGCGTGCGCTGAAAAATACAATCTTCTTGAATCTCTCTCATTTTGTCTTTTAAGAAAATCAATCTGCGAGCAGAAGCAGTCCTCCAGAGCAGCCACCTGTATGACCCACAACACTATGGCACCACTGCATCCGAGACATCTCCCCTCTTAACAGGAAGCACATGAGTGACAGAGTGGTTTCCTTTCTGGTTTCTGCCTGCTGGAGGGGGAACAGTTTTAATGCACATTTTGTACTTTTTAAATGTTTAACTTGGTTATAATGTAGCCCGTGTAGTTTTTTTCTACGGGATCTTTTTTTTCTTTCTTTCTTCTCATTGATGTTGACATATCTTCAACCAGAAGACACTATAAGATTATGGTCACTTAAAACCTTATCAGTCACTCACAATGTAAAGCACATTTTATTGCAAGACCTGTATTTTATTAAACTGAGAAGGGTAGTTAAACCACTTTATATTCTTTTCAAAATGTTGTATTAAGTGTTTATGTACTCCGCACTCTATTATGAATTTCAGGAAACACTTTTTAATAGGCCTGAGACTGTGTAGCTAGACCCAAAGTTCACTTTATGAATATGGTCTCTACATGCTCTATACCATAATTTCAGCAAAATGGAGCTGAGAGCAATGGTCAGGCGGAGCCAGGCAACGTGACACTGACCTCCTAACCTCCTCTTGGCTGTTTTATTATTATCATTCCAATGCCCATAGTACAGGGAACCCTCCAGAACATCCTAAACCTTGTAAGTTTGGAATAAATTGTTAAATATTTTTTTAAAGTAAATATTTTAATTATTTCCTTTTATAACAGATGTTTTGCTAATAAAGATCATGTAAGGTCAAGTCAAGTTTATTTATATAGCCTTGTGACAGTCAAATGGCTACAAAGACACACATTACATATGGAAACAAATTACTCCCCTGTTACCTCCGCACTATATTCACATTTTATAGGCAAGGCTAATTATTGATCAGTTAAACCGCCAACAGTTCTTTGTTTCTCTTTCAGAGAACAAACCCATTTTAAAACATTTATAGAAACAAATTAACATCTATGGAGTGATGTCAGCTAAACAAGACTTCACGAGGAATAACATTGTTAACATTAAATACGAAGATAACCATTTTTTAAAACAGTAGCAGCAATGTACCAGAACACGAGTTGTTTTCACTTTCACTTTTTCCCTTTTGCCTTCCTTTTCTTCTCTTGGTACTCAACAACTTTCTTGTAGAAGAAACCTTTAGCAGCATAAACACAAAGAAAGGGAGAAATGTAATTGAACAAAATGTCAAAGACAGTCTAACAATATGCCAGTTATTCTCTTACACGAATGTCTATAAAATATGTATGTATGTATTTATTCTCCTGAAACATTCGGCAGCTTCTATGTACCATTATAAAAGAGCAGATATACATGTTATGTTAAATGAAACCTATATTATGGCATTCGTGAATTATGAGGCAGTTCTGTGAGGCAATTTTTAACTCCATTTCTTGGAACGTTCACCAATCACTTTTGTTGCGATTCATAGACATGCCATGTGGCAGAATACAAATAATCACTTTGTTTTATAATGAGCTGGTCAGACTAGTAAAAGTATGGTATAATCATACTGAAAGCAGCCTAAACTAGATGTGGATACATGACTGTTTTGTATTTTCATCTGGGGTACTTATGTATAACAACAATCTGTATAATAAGAGCAATGCTTTAGACCTTCCTGTGTTGTTGATTGGCTCTCAACTTCCTGGATAAAGAGGTCAAACATCTGGGTCTTCGTGAAATCCTTTACAAACTGCTGGTAATCTTTGGGTTCAACAGCCTTACAAAATCTCTTCTTCTGGAAGACTCCGGGCTGTCCCCTGCTGCTTCGCTTAACGTGGGCCGAGAAATGACCCACGGTTTTGATGAAGAATAGCAGAAATGCCTCGGATACAAGTGTATTTAACTCCTCTGCGGCTGGAGAAGGAAAACATTGAATTAAACCAATATCAGGCTTTAATTCAAAGTATCCATAGAATAGCAGTGACTCAAAATAACCACTTATATAAAATGTTGCAGGGAAGCTTTGAGCAAATTTAGTTTAAAGTGTAGAAATATGTTCTCATTTGTCAACTACTCGTTGTTCACATATCTTTCCTTGTTTCAGTTAGGGGAATAGAGGAATGCTCCAGCTTTGTGTTCCAGATAATCTTGATGACTCACTGGAATTTTCTTTCTTAGCACAGAGGGCCTCAAGTAACCCTTCCTTGAGTTTCACTGGAAGGATGAGATGTTCATCTCCCATCTGAAATAGGAGACAATAACATATGAACATAGAGAGATATGAGCACTGTTCACAATGTACATGGTGTACCACACTCCAGTGATATGTGAGCTCCACAACCACCATTTTAACAGAGGTAAAATAATAGTGTAAAATAAACAACAAATATAATATACTTTTTTTCCGTAGACCTTCCACTCTGATCCTAGCCACACACACATGAATTAGTTTGCTTTCAAATATAAATCATGAGCGCTAGTTTAGACAAATTCCGCTAATTAGGTTTATAGACTATATGGTTTGCCTGTTCGATTCCTACTCAAAATGAGCAATATTTGCACATTGGTGGTTGTGTGGTGGTGCGTGTGCATTTCCTGGTTTGCCATCATAATTTTCCACTATACAAAAAGGCAGAATCTGTGTGTAATACTTACACTAGCAATGAATCTTTTCTTGGCTTTGTCTGACAAATCAACAATTAGCATCTGTTTGGAAGGAAAAACAATGTAGTTCTTCACACTCACAAACACGCTGGCAGATCATTACTACATTCAATTTGTAGTTTTACTACATCTGACTCACATCACTCTCATCCACAATTTGATCCAGCATGTTCCGCTGAACACCTAGCAAGTACGGCGTGGGCGCCATGACAACATCAATAAGCACTGTGGGCACAATTGAGATGAAGGTGTGTTGCCATGTGAATGGATTAAGCAGGGCAGCGACAGCATGGATGACCTGTGACAAAGTACTGGAGATGGACACACACAGAGTTACCATGCACAGCATAGCATTCATACATGTGACTCCCTCAGTTGTACAGGAGTGATGGCATATGCATAGCAAACAAAGGATCAACGTATTCTATCAAACTATTACATTTTATACTGTAAATAACAAAGGTTAATGCTAGTTTGAGCACAGGAAGTGATGTGGTTAACTAGGGATACGGTTGCTATGGCAGCAAACATCTCTTCTGTACAAAGCAACAAATTCTGACGCAGTATTTCCTGCAACTGCAGATATAAATGTGACAGGAAAAAACAAGTTAAGGATATGGAGGAGCTGATAAAAAGTTAGGTTATTATTATTTTCCTGTGTGTATCGATGTTGATTATGTTACTGTAATGTTTTGTTATTTAATTGTATTTTGTAGATGGTTCCTATCATGATGACCTGTGGTATTGTTAAAATATTTTCAACAAAGCTGTCGGTTCTGTTCGGTTGTGTCTTGTGGGGACTTAACTCGCCTTCTCACTTAGAATAAACACACAGGTACGCTGGTGCAATGTGTGTCCAGTGTTTCACATGCCATCTTTAGTGCACAAGGTACACTTTAATGTACCTTCCCTAGTGTTTCAGCAGGCACACCTGAGTTCATCTGCTACGAAGACAATTCGCCGCTCCAGCACGGTGGAGGCAAACACCTGCAGCACCTCCTGGTCGGACAGGCGACGGAACAACGTCCGGAAGTCCACGTGCTCCAGCCAGGACTCAGTGGGCCGGGTCAGACTGATGATCTACTGACACACACACACATTCTGAAGTAGTACAATACAATATAAGACACACTGCTGTCTAAGCTACGTGTGTGCGCGCGCACCTGCGTGTGTGTGTGTGTGTGTATATAGGATGTGGCGGAGGTATACTATGCAAGTAAGCTGCCATTACCTCTGTGCCAGATTCGGGAATAAAGCTCTTGATTGTCACCGTTTTTCCAGGTGCAGGAAAGCGGGCCTCTCGTAGACTTTGCATGAAAGGGTAGATCATTGCCATGGACTTTTGTCTGCGCTTCTCTACTTCATCAAAGATCTGGAAATAGTTATAAAAGCTTGAAGCAAAATCACATAATTAAAATTCCCTAAACAATAAATATGTCAAAAGTGTGTGTGTGGGGGTAAAGTTAAAGTTAAAAAATCTACTAGATATATAAATATAAAGAATATATGCTTGAGAGTCACTCTCAAGCATATATTCTTTAAATGTATATATCTACAGTTTATATAATGTCTTACAGCAGCTGCTAACAGCTGATGTAATAACATGGGGTGTGTATCGCTCTGTGTCCCACCTTTGAGAACAGTCCAAAACAAGCTACTTTGCTTATGATGCAATACGCCTCTGGAGGCCGCGCTCCTTTGCCACGAGGCTGCAGTTACACAACACAACACAATGCTAAGAAACAAAACCTTCACGTACTGTAGAATGCACGGTAGGCTAGGGTGTTCGCTCATAAAGGGGACACATTATGGACGCCCACTCACCAATAACCGTCTGCAGTAGCCATTCCTTCTACTGCCATCTACCTCTGTCAGCACAAAAGAGAAGGTCTCACTATAGGCAGCAGGAAAGAGTAGGGTGAAACATATATTTTAATCCATTCATTTATTTATCTTAAACTACTGGAAATTATGCCGACTTGGCTTAGATCATACATTTAATATTTTTGACTGTAAAAAGGCCTTAACTTTATTATTTTTTACAATTTCTTACAAATTATCATCATACATATTATCATACATAATACAAATGCAGGTGGATTATTATGTCTGCCACGAGAAGCTACTGCTAATAATAAGATGGCATTTGCCATATTATAAATAAAACAACTTTTCAAATGTTTAGGCATCTTGAGACTTTTTCACAAACCACTGACAGACATGAAATGGACTATATGTGTTTGTGGTGTGAGGACGCTGGTTTGAAAAAAATACACACAGCATCATATTTGTAAAACTAGACCACTTTGAAACAAACTAGAATTATCCACTGTGTACCTGTGATATTCTGTAAGTGGGGCCCAGTTGACTCCCTCTGGGAAGCAAAATAGTGTAATGGCTTTCAAGGATTTCTGCTCTTCCTCTTTTTGAGAGTGACCCAAGTCTGCTTGCTGTAAAACCACACGCACACATGTATGATACCACCACACCGACTGAATGTTTTCAATGGCTCCACATACAGCATTTGTGTATATACATTCTAAAAGGATTCCTGTTGTATTGTGTATTTTGTCAGTACTATGCGTTTCTAAATTGCCCCATGATGCTCATTGTGAAAGGTATCTAATGTACCGTACTGTAAATATACAAAAAATACAGGTAAGGAGGGCTGAATGTAATTAATTTGATCTAGTAACCAACCTTAGGAAACTGGTAGGTGATTTGTGGTTCGTAGGAGCCATTTCTACACCGTAGACTGACTACTACTAGATACTCAAAGAAAAACTGGCTGCCGCTATGCTCTTGGGCCTGGTCAGAGGGCACTGCTGATGCAGAGGGGGGCTGACAGGAATGGGTTGACTCTCTTTCATCTCCTAAATCATTGTAAAAACATACAAATATCATCACCAGTAAATGTTATGAGCTAAACGTTAAAAAAAATTCTAAAGTAAATTATACAGTGAGTATAATTAGAAGAATTACTGAACAAGTAGAGGTTGCTCAATGATGCCAGATAGGTCAGGTGCTGGGGATCACACCTATGAACTTTTGAGTGAGTGTTGACCACCCTAACCACTAGAGACTATACTTCCCAGCATTACTCCTTGCTCAAAAGACACATGAGAATGATAAGAATAAGTGCTGTTTTACCCACATGCACTTTACTGTAGATTTGCATACTACTTTCAGTTTGTCAAACAAATTTTTAAAATGTAATATTGGCTTTTATGAAACTTTAAAGCTGCTGTAGATAGTATTTGAGAGTTACTGGTAGTTAAAAAATAGCTAGTTAAATAAAAACATAATAAAGATTTTGTAAATAAAGAACTAACCTTCACCAAAACACATTGACAAACCGGTTGTAGCTGTGTTGTAACTGTGTGATTTTGGGCATGGTGAAAAAAACTAGGCAGGGGCTATCAACCAGAGTAGATATTCTCACACAGAATTGGACTTGCTCACAACTTACTGATGTCTATGGCATTTCTAATGAATTACACCAACCGTATAGCTATGAAACCCCACAGTACATACAGCTCCTTAACTAACTCCTAAAAATTATACAAAGAATAAATAGGGAAGTGCCAATGGGAAGTAAAACTAAAACGTTTCATACACGGCACAATATTATCTGTGTATTGTAAAGTAATGTGGGAACAGGTGTTTTACAACAGAAAAACAAACTGCGCCTTTGTTGTCTAGCTAGTCAGGAACGTCATTCCAAACGTCTAACACATTCATGTTTCTCTGTAGTACAATGAAGCACATAATTTGACATTCATTGGATTGATTAATTGGAATGATGTGCTTCACTGGATTGTTAAAATATGTTACAAAAGACACTGATAATGCCTAATAACAGTTATGTCATTCATTCATGTGTATATTGGTTACCAATAACAAGATACATAATTCAGCTCTGAGCACTGTGTCTGTGAGTTTATTTATAACTTACTTGACTTCTCTATAAATGTTGTAAACACTGAACTTAAGCGTTTCATTGGAGCACGATCCCCCGCATCAACCTCATGGGATAGCTTGGTGCCTGCAACAGAAAATATGAAAAGACCAGAAGATTGGGTACCGTATACTTTATGTTGGGAAACCTCGGAATGATATAGCATATTATCTTAAAACATCTTTCTATTTCCTCTCAACTAAGACTTATGTCTTAAATATGGAATGCTAATAACAACATAACAACTCCAGTTTATAACAATCAGGTTGTGAGTCCATAGGGAATTGCATACATTCAAATTGTAGATAGTTTTGCTTCTTATTTTAAAATGCAATGTGATTGCCAGAAGGCGTTGGCGCACACTGCATCATACCAATCTGTCCATTCTATTTTAGTTGTTTAAGTTGCCACACCAGGCCACCAATAGAAAAGCCTAAAAAATATATGAATTAGGCTGTAGCCTATGTCAGTCCATTATCAGTAGTCTTTCTAATTAGGCCTACAACTTGGAACACTTTACCTTCTCCTTCTCTTATATACTACTACTACTACTACTACTACTACTACTACTACTAGTACTAATAATAATAATAATAATAATAATAATAATAATAATAATAATAATATTAATAA
>JAODVN010013628.1:0-11215 GCA_025434125.1 Chologaster cornuta
CAAAAATTACCAGGGCCCAAACCATCTGCCTGCCTGGTTTCAATTTCAATGGTTGCATATGAAAGTGGTGACAACCGAACACTTATTTTGACACTTTTTTTTTCTCCTTTTAACATTTATATTATTTGCTTGGCACTAAATGAGGCCTACTATATTTGTGCACTTAATGTACAGCACAACTAAGCAGAATTGTTCTTCAACTTGTTCAACTTTAATGTTCATGTGGTGTGACACAATGCAAACTTTAAATAGAATAGATACATCAGTAGAGAATATACTGTAAGTAAATACTTATAAATCACTTATGCTTTCTGGCCACTGTCATCTTCTGAGAATCTTCTAGCACCTTGAGCAGTGTACTTTCTTCCCATTCCTCCAGCATTTGGAGAAACCAGTTCATTTACACAAGCGTAAAGTACACAGTAAATGAAGTGATTGTATGTTTAAATGCCTACAAGTGTGTGTATGTGGACCACAACTGCATTGATCAGTCCTATGGATTTTATCCAGTTTTACTACATTTTCTGATGTTTACACTCCTTTGTTGCAGCTATGCCTCTGGGTACCACCGCCCCGCCGTATAAGCGGAAAAAGACGAACAGGATTATTACTGACCTGTCACACATCACTCAGGATGGTAAGGGAAACCATAATAGTAGAACTTGACTCTAAAAAGTGCCTGCTTCGGGAATGCATCTAATGTCCTATTAATTAATATAGAACCACCATTTCCATGAAGGTTCCACTATGCTTTTGATTAAAAGAGATACATAAAATAGTCTGCATGTAAAGCTTACATGTTGCTTTGGCAATTTCCTTTGTCAGTGAGTCTCAACACTACAAACTCTGCCTTGACTTCTGATCTTGTATTCAAAATGCAAAAACTAGAGCAAAGAATAAATACGGTACCTGTTCCCCGAAAAAAGGGGAAAAAACAAGAAATATTTGAATGGTGTAAAAACTATTTAATGCAGTGAAAAAGGATCATTATGAGCCCAACAGCAAATGATCTGGGATTTGTTTCGTCTTTTATCTGGGACTGCACACTATTTAGACAAGATTGAGATTGAACTCTTGATTAGTATACTGTATTTCATCTGCTTGTTTGAATATTCCCATTGTTTTCATCAGAGTATGATTCAGAACCAGAGGCCTCAGAGTTTGACCTTGGAACAAAGATCCGGACTCCAAAAGACATTATGCTGGAGGAGCTGTCCCTACTCAAGAACAAAGGTTCCAAGATGTTCAAGATGAGGCAGAAGAGAGTAGAGAAGTTCATCTACGAGAACAATCCAGACCTCTTCAGCAGTGAGTCTATGGTGAGGATCTGTGCGTCTAGTGAAAGAGATCTAGCATCTAGTGTGATTTAGCCTAACTATTTTTAGCAGGGTAATTCCATATGCAGTGCATAATTCCTGAGCATAATTAGCTTTCATTTTCTCCAACTGCCAGTTTTGGCGGCTTGGTCCAAACAGTCTAAGTACACATGTGAACATTGTGAACTCATGCCAAAAAGTCACGTTGTGCCATTTTTACACTTGTAATTTGCATCAAAAGACATGTGGATGTTAGGTTGGAAATTTGTCCAGGACATTTGGGTTAAAACTCTTACTCTTACGATAAGTGTAAAGACACCCGTTTCAACATCTCTTCTGAAAGATGGCACCCTATGCAGGTTCCCTTTGGTATTAAGGATGTCGAACCCCAAGGTAGGGGTTAGGCATCTTGCTTAAAGAGACATATGTAATAGTAGTAGTATGTAATAGTGCAATAAAGTCTTAAAGGGCCTATATGTACTGTAGGAATTATGATATACAGGCCTACTGTAACAGTAAGATTACAGATTGCAATTAACTGAATAGAACCAATTAGAAATGATCTTGGCGTCCAAAAGCTGGTACTGGAAAGTAAAAAGGTTAATAAAAGGTTGATAAAAATATTGTAAAATTTCTGCTAAAAGATCCCCTTAAAGCCTACCTAATTATAAAGGTATAGCAGCTATTATAAGATAATTGTAAGCTAATACACTTAATGTCAAATTCACAAAGTATCTCCTCACATTCTGTTATGTTACCCGGTCTCTGTGTATTCTAAAATAATAAACTGGTGTTTCTACACAGCTCTGGCTCTGTAAATGGGAACATAAACAAAGTGGTGAACACCTCTCTCCACAACAATGCCCTTGGCTTTGCAATGCATTTCAATGTGAGGGGTGGAGCTTCTGACAGTTTGTTTTGATATGAGCTCAAAGTAAGCAAGCTTTCTTTGAGAATGACTAACCCCGCCTTTAAGGGTGGCAAAAACGTGCTAAAGACACACCCGGCTTTTGATCCACGTTTTGTGGCACTCTGTGCTCGCCCCAGGACAATCTCCAGAGGCTGGTGCCCAGCTTCGGGGGCCAGATGCTGGACGCCGGGCAGCATCTGGTAACGGGGCGCACCACCGAGACCTCCCTGAACAGGACAACCAGGACCGGAGGAGCAGTGGGGACAGGAGCTGCGGGCGTGGCCGGAGGAGCAGCTGGGGTGGCAGGAGGTGCTGGAGGAGGAGGAGGAGGCCATGGAGGTGCGGCGACGGCAGGAGGGCAGGGCAGCGCTGGTCAGGGAGGGCCAGGGGAAATGGGAGGTGACTGGTCTCCACTTAAAGGTTGGTGCATGTTGTATTGTTACAGGTGGTGCTAGGGTCTGTGTCACGCAGCACAATGCTTAAAAAGAAGGGACATTGTTATTTCAGGGTCAATATGTTTGAAATAACAGATTAGAAAATAGCCGATGCTGATGCTAATGTACTCAGACACTGCCGACATTTTCTTCTTTTTTCCACACAATAGAAACAAACAAACAAACAAACAAAACAATTGTCTATATCCCCTATAGGTGGAGGATCAGATGACCCCACCATTAAGCAGATCCATGCAAAGATGTACATATCTCCATGGGAGAAGGCCATGAAAGGGGACGAGAGCCTTACAGCCACCATGAAATATAAAATGCCTGGACCCTATGTCCATCAAGAGCTTCTCAAGTACAAATGCTTCAACAGGTATACTTTACCTAAGACATTGGTCTCTATTGGAACAATCGGAGCGCATGGTCTAAAGTGCAAGGTGCAAACTACATTTAGGGTGTTCAAATCCACCTTCGCTTTTTCAACGACCCCTCCCCTCACTCAGTCAGCTCCTTGACTACGTTTTAGCATTGTTCGATGTTCAATGCAGTGGATGGAGTCAGCTTTAGAGCTGGAGTGCAGTTACACTATAAAACCGTAATTTGTTCTTTTCAGGATTGCCATGCCCTTCGGGGGCTTTGACAAGGCCAATCAGCTCATGAAATTCCAGCTGCCAGACATCGAAGCAACCAAAGAGGTGCTGGAGCCTGCTGTGGTATATCAGCCCGACGTGGGCTCTCGCCCCTCCTTCAACCGGACCCCCATCGGCTGGGTGGGCAGCCATGAGCCGAGCAGCATCCACATGGAGACGGATGCCGTGCCCTTCGACGGAGAGACAGACGACCTGTGAAAGCACTTGCATGCTAACATGCTAACTTGCTAACATGCTAACGCTATGTGGCTTCAACTACAACACGTAGGCTGCACGGTACGCACACACCCAGGCAGTGCAGGCACAGTAAACAGGCATGTGCTAGAGCTAAGATAAATGAAGTCATTATTTGATCACTAGGTAATGTAGGTTCCTTCGTTAATGTCAATAGATGTCTGTCGTCCCAAACATGTATGCACACAATCATGCACACTTGTGCACACTTGTAGGATTATTTTCAGGCACTAGAGTCATTATTTGATCACTTCTTGAGGTAGGTCCCTTTGTTAAGGTTAATATTATTATGTCTGTTCATTTTCAATAGTCAATACAAGTGCGATTCAGCCAATGAAGGATATATTTGATGTGTTTGTTTTCGGGTCGAGGTTGCGATTGTTTATAGAAGGAATGAAAGAATGGTTCAGGTTATGTAGATTTTTGTGTGCTTTGTGACTTGTTACAGTGTTATTTTGTTGTGGTGGTTACAGTGTCTTGACTGGTCCTATTTTTTGACTACGGAAATCCCACTTACCAATATTCAGGATGCATTGAATGGCCAATTTGTGCTAATTGGTTTAGTTGTTGAATTGCAATATTGTATTGCATCTCTGATAACCAATAAGCCACTGTACCAACTAAATGTTTCTCCACAATAACCCTTTTCAAAGTCAAGTATTATTTTGTGGTTATCCCTGTAGGTATTGTACATGAATAAAGGTTAGTCTATTAAAGTGAGAAGAGAAAGACTATGGTAATCCAAGTAATTGGAAAATCTTTAAATATCCAATTTAAATAAAAAGAAATGTAATAACTGCTTCAGTATGACTGGGGTCCTTATTGTAGCTACAAGCTATGCGGTGACCAAGTGGGAACCTCCACTGTTGCTGAAAAATGTATCCAATGCGTAAGTGGAAAAATCAACACTTCCTCGAATGGCCACTTGAGGCAGGGTGCTAAAGCAAATAAATCCCAATAGACTCCCATGCTAAAATGTCCAACTTTACAGCAAAAATAAACATAAAACGGGTGTTGTCTCAGTAGCTAGTCTCCCCATTCATGACAGCCAAAGCCAGCACAGTTTGAGCATTCAACCTGTTCTTCAGAAGACCTACGTGTGTCGTCCTATGGTGACATCGCAGACATCCAATAACTTATAGCTATGACCTGATATAGAAGATGTAAATTCCCTCTAATTGAAGCAAGCTTGCATATGATGTTGATGGTCTGGGCCTGCCTGGATACAAATAACTGCACTTATATTTCTTGTCATGTGGTTCTAGAGCAGACTTCTACAACACCAGAATAGCTGGAGACATGCAGGGCAGAAACACACACACGAGCAAGGTGCAAGACAAACACTCCTAAGATCCTGCCAACATGTGAATCTTGATTATATTTGAATTCATTTTTTAATCAAAAAAGTCTTAGAAATCTCTCTGTGGTTTCTGAATGGCAACTTGTGAGAGGTGCTTGCTCTTAGACCGAGCCTGCTTTGGACTCCACCCACTACAACTTTGAAAGATGCATCAAGGAGCCCTCTCCACATTAACGTTTACATTTTCATTTGATGACTTATGAGCTGGTGAAAACCAGCCAGGTCCTGGGGTGATTTTTCATGGATATGACATTAAGTTTTTAGTTCATAAAATTCAGATTTTTATAAATATGGGAATCTTGTCAATATTAATACCAGCATTGATGTGTCTCATCACAGAGCAATCCTATTACTACTTACAGCTCAACTAAAGGGTGCAGTTACACTTTAATGGGCTCTTTGTAATGTAGGGCAGAAAGGCCAAATCATGGCCCAAATACCTGTACAGTAGCTTCCACAACCAGAAGTAAAGTGTGGAATGTGTCTAGTTATCTGCTCCAAACCTGGACTTTTGTGCTTATGCCTGGTTCAGCAGTTTTCCCTTTCAATGCTCCCACACAAAGTTCCACTTTTCCAAGAAACTCTATTGAGTCAGCAGCTTTTATTTAATCTATAGGCAGAAATGTACACACCCACCCAGGAACTGTCTGCAATGGTAGTAAAAGAGCAGTAAAGGTTTACTGCTCCGAGGTATATAAAATAATAACAACTATAGAAATAATAATAATACATACATAAGTGTTTGTCATTACTGTATTTTCAAATACTACATCAGAAAATGCATCAACATACATTTGTATTAAATAGACATAACACCATCAGTGACATAATAAAACAGATTGCCTCTCATTTGTTTATTAATGATTACATAAAATATATCATATGGGTCTCTCAGGTGGACATTATTTATTACATCTGTCCTTGAGTGTTTCTAAAGGCGTCCCAAATAAAATGTATTACTATTATAATTTTTAATGCACTTAAATATCGTTTAACGTTGGGTCTTTTATTTTGAAACACAGTAATTTATAATATCGGAAGCGAGTGTGAAATATGCCTGGGGACACGTTTTGTGGTTGAAGATGTTAGCGGCACCTTTTAAGATACTTCTGCATTTAAATCAAATGCGGCATTGCAACACGGGCCGCATATTCAACATGCACATCTGGTCCTTGGTAAGCTTCTACTTTATTTGGTAACGTGCAGGCTCTATCGCTGTTGCATTTTTTTGTTAGATAGCCTACTAAGTTAGATACCTATGAAAGTTGAGTTTGTTAGCCTGCGTAAACTACGGTAATCCCCAACAATGTTTTATACAATTATTTATTTTAGTCAGTCTGTGATGTTATTATCTCTGATCTGATGTTCAGGCGGTGACGGCCGGGTGCTGGAATATCGACTGGAAGTGTGTTGTGACGAAATGTTTCCCCTGCCGCAAATGTTCCTTTGCCCAAGCGTTATACCGCCGTTTCTTTTCAATCATAGTGAGAATAAATGCTTTTATTTGCATGAGCAAGTTATTATTTTTGAATGTTGTCTGTACTATGTTAGTGTTATTGGTAATCGGGGGAAAAAGGCAAATATGTAAATAAAAAACATTCAGTCGAGGTCAAAGGTGAAGATGCTAGCAAGTTGTAACCTAAGTTACCTCCCGTAACCTCGCAACAGGTAGCATCCCTTGCGCTGACCAGCAGGTGGTCCCAGACTGGCTACATTGTTGCACAGAAGCTGTCTTGCCTAGTAGTTATAGTTACATTATAATTATAATTTAGGTAAAGAGACCTGTATCTGAGGTTATCCAGAATCACCTGTATCCACAACACTATAGGATGAACAAAACCTTCTAATGCTATATCACACTGCATATTTGGTTTGTCTGTACTGTACTATGGCCTAATTGTAACTTCAGGCATCTGAAAAGAAAATGTGTCGCTGTTATACTGCTACTTTCTATCTGTATTATATTATTACATCTTACATACAGCACACAGCTTTATTTACTGTAATGAATAACATAATGTATATCATTGTATATAATGTATATCATTTATATAATTTTAGCACACTTTTTTTTTAGTATTTATTTCCTTTTTGAAATATTCCGATTTGAGTTTTCCATGTGCTTTATGGCTAGATGATGACACCCATGATTAACTGATGGCCTCCACATCAAAGGTCTCGTTGGCAGCCTTGCCACGAGCAGAGATCTTTGCATACTGGGTTGCTTCCTTTGGCTCTCACCTCTACTCCTTCTATGAACTGCACAGATTCTCCAAAGGTGAGATTCAAACGAATTGACGGGTTGTTATTGTCTGGTAGAAAGTACAATAAAATACAACATGTCTTATATGATCTACGATACAAGCAACATAGTAGTTAAATAATTGGCTATAATGCTGTGAATGTGTAATATATGAATTGGTGTAAAGGGTATTTTTGCAATATTTTCTGCAGAACATGAATCTCAATTACAAAGAGAATTTCAGCTGGAGAATGGCCTTCTGTTGGGTTTTATAAGGGTGAGTTTCCTGCACCCAAGCTTTACCCAATGTAGAACACCTGTGTAGGCCTTCCTGTAGGAGCCAAATTAAGGGTTTAAATGTTAAAACTACTTGTTGAAAGTGTTTATAACCAACCTTCCAGGTGATTGCAACAGTTTCTTACTGTGGTAATATGTTAACGTGTGAACAAGTCAAGGAGGTATCAGGAATCGTCTATGATATTGGAAACAAGATAATATGGTTGGTATCCCACTTGCTACAACTGTGAGCATGTAACAAATTAATGGATAGACAATATTCAAAGACCTATGGGACTCTTCTGACTGACTGACACAAAACAGAACACACGTCCGATACTAGCTCTCCCGTTTGCCCCTCTGTGGCTTAATTGATTTTATTGGAAAGCTAAAAGGCTCCTACACCACCTGTACCGTAGGCCTAATTACGCCTAATTTGACTGCACGTTACTTCACGTCTTCTAAATTGAGCACTTGGGCAGTTGGGCTGTAAAAAAAAAAAAAAAAAGTGAATTAAAAACTGCCAATATAAAATGTAAAGCAAAAACTTCACTTTAGTACTAAATAAATGTTGTATAGTCACATAGCTTTCAAGTTTAAACCTGCTGTAAGCCTACAAGCCTTTGTGTTGATTCATTTCACAGGTAATTTCCAGATATTTCACAACAAATACCCGTGCTTGTCACAGTTTCTTTGAAATTAATGGTTGTTAATGGACTGCTAGGGGGATGCAAGTCCTTTTGGCTTACATCATTTGACAGCCCCGTCAACTTAATGGTGTTTTTTAAGGATCCCACCGACTTTGAGTGGAGCTTCTGGAGTGAACGGGCCAAGAAGACTCTGCTGTGGACTCTTATTGGACATGGCGTGCTGTCTAGATTGGCCGGGGTCTTTTACGCTAAGGTGCGAATTAGATTCACACGAGTCATGTGACCTTGTTGATGCTAGTGCATGACGGTGTAACACATTGCTGTCCTCTGTTCCCCACCGACAGCTCAGGGTGCCCGTGCTAACGATATACGGGCTTGTGGCAGCCCTCTTCGTTTTGGGCCTTAACGGTTTAAGCGTGCTGCTGATCCACCTGGGCGTTTTCTTCATCGTGGCCCAGCTGCGTAGACCCGTGCTGTGCTGGACGTGCAGCCTTTTGTCGCTGTTGACGCTACACATTCAGCCGCTACAGGAGGTCCAGGTGGGTGATGTGTAATGCCAAACTGTCTTTAAAATAGGGGTTCTACTGTAAACGTACAAAGTATCGCTGTCCCAGGGAGGAGTGTTAGGATTGGTTGCTGAGGTTGGCTATTTTGGAGATTGGCTGCGATGATTTAGTTGCCATATTCACAATTACCACAAGAGGGGGCAAGATACTAACACACTGTCCACCTATAGTTCCCCAGTTCTCACTAAAAACAAGATAAACTTTGGATACAAATAAAAGTGACTTGTGCTGTTCCACCATAATGTTACATATACTGTTAACGTGTGTGTGTCATCAATTTATCGATTTGTACACTATACTGCTGCTATAAGAATGTACTCCTTCATTTGTGTGTGTACACACCCCTACTGTATGTTGGTGTTAGTCAGCATGCTCTCAATGTTATGTTCTTTTGAGTGGGGTTAAGACTTTACCTGTGCCTTCCAATATAAACCACCACGTCTGAACGGTATGGTGTCTGTCTCTCCGTGCGGGACGACGGTTGCCCTCGACAGCGGGACTGGTACGAGACGGAGGAGGAGTACTATCTTCTGTTGTTCAGCACTGCCGTCTGCGGCCTGCGATTCATCAGCTTCAGCCTCGAGCACTGCTGGTGCCCTTGGCAACCCGGAGGGGCCGTGCAACTGGGCTGGCTCATTTCCTACTCGTTCTACCATCCGCTGTTCTACAACGGACCGGTTATCACGTACAAGGACTACGTCCATCAGGTTGGCGAGATTAGAGTGCACTTTGGTCAAGCGTGTGTCCTTGTCTGCCGGGCGGCTGTGATTGCAATCAAGTCTGTTTTTACACAATGTACCGGCGTAAACACTCTGCCCAATTATAAGAGCCAGTTAATTCCCGCTATAGATGGAGAGAGAGCCGGTGAGGTGTGTTTGGTTAACTGTAAGCGCTAGCTGTCGGTATATGTAGCTACATTAATAGAATTTTTTTTTACTTTTTGTGTACTGACTTATGTATGTATGGTTAGGTGCTCTTGCGCAGTGATACTTTTAGCACTAGGGTTTCAAGGTACAGTATATGCACCCCTTCCCAGAAGCCCAATAGTCGGTGCCCATTGCCTGCTGTGCTTTTTTAAACCACCATCTTTAAAACAACACCAGGTCCAGAGGTCTCTCTCTCTCTCTAACCAGCTGACGGTCTGTTCATGCAGATGCAGAGAGCGACCGAAGGAACCGATGGAAGAGAAGCTGCTTTTAAAAACGTGCTGCTGAAAGCAGGAAGGCTATTCCTGTGGTGGCTCACCGCAGAGTACATGATCCATGTGATGTACATGCACGCCATCCAGGCTAATGAGACGTACCTAGACATCCTTCCGTCTTGGGCCCTGGGTAAGGCAACAAGGTCACGGGGGTCGGATGTTATTTCTCCGCGCTGTTTTCCAGCTCAGCTGTCGTCCTGTTGTAGCGGCGTGTCATTATATTTCTCTTCTGCCGGCTAAACCGTAGATTGTCATGACGGAATCACTTGATCTCCTTCATTTCTAGCGTTTCCTTGTTCCCATCGATTACCTGCCCACTGTTCAACTGAATTGAAGGTTTTTGCTTTTGTGCGGGGATGTATACAGACTAGGCAGAGAGCCTTCAGTTTCACTGCCGTGTGTATGTCTTATTCAGAGGATGCAGAGTCGATATATTCAGCTGTTTATCTGCTCTTATCTAAAGTGATTGTTAGCTTCCTGGTCAAGAGCATTTTCCCAGACCATATGTATTAAGTATTAATGTATACGGCGCTATATATGATGTGTAATACTTTTCTCCCGCAGGTGGTCTGGCACTGGCCTTAGTGCAGTTCTTCTATGTGAAGTACTTGGTACTTTTTGGCTTTCCATCCCTACTGGCGACGCTGGATAACCTAGTTCCCCCAGAGCTGCCTCGCTGTGTAAGCATTATCTACAGCTTCACAGGGATGTGGAGGTGAGCTCAAGCTGGGCAACGACCGCTCTTAGCTGATAGCTACCGTGTGACCTGCCGTTTATTTCACAGGGACTTCCAAGTGGTCATGGATCTGCATTTTGTAGTGCTGCTGTCTCTAGAATAACATCCCATGTACACAATAGAGAGTGCGTCTAAAGGTGGAGTCAGCTCTTGTAAGCTAATACGCTTTTTGTTAAATTCACCAAATGTGCTTTTCGATGTGTTTTGATGTGTGGAGCGGGGCCGCGGAGGGATACTGTTTTGATTTCAGCTGGGAGTTAGCAAGAATTCTGGAGGCGACTACTACGTCTTTGTTGATGTGTTTGTTTGTTTAAGGAGCTTCTTTGGGTAGAAGTATTGGAATCATTTTTCAACATGCACAGAGAAAGTTAGCGAAATGCGAGGAGATATTGTGAATTTGAAAGTGTCGCCTTTAATCTTTATTTTAACCAGCTTGCAACAGCTGACTACCTGTATTCCTTTAACTGAAAACACATACGCTGTGTTCCGAATTGCACACTTCACGAAGTACACTTCGCTAAGTGCACTATGTACTTACCTGCGTAGTGCGTAACTTTGGAGAAGGTAGTATTGTCCCAAATCGAACACTCAAGTGGTGCACTTATTAATATGCCGCTGTTAGCTAGCTAGC
>JAODVN010013736.1:0-11211 GCA_025434125.1 Chologaster cornuta
CTGTTGAAGCTGTTGTTGTTGTTGTTGTTGTTGACCCTGCTGTTGTTGTTGATGCTTTTGTTGATGTTGTTGACCCTGTTGTTGTTGTTGATGTTGTTGATGCTGTTGTTGTTGTTGTTGTTGTTGTTGTTGTTGTTGACCCTGCTGTTGTTGTTGATGCTGTTGTTGTTGTTGTTGTTGACCCTGCTGTTGCAGCTGTTGTTGTTGCTGCTTTTGCTGGAGCACAGCCTGTTGCTGCTGTTGCTCCAGGACCTGCTGTTGTATAAGTGCTTGACACTGCTCCAACTGCTGTTGTTTCAGGTGAGCCTGCTGCTGCTGCTGCTGGATGTATGCCTGTTGCTGCTGCTCCAGGAGAATGGCCTGCTGTTGCTGCTGCTGCTGCTGTAACAGGGCTTGATGCTGCTGCAGCTGCTGCTGATGCTGTTGCTGTAGCTGTAGCTGCTGTTGTTGATGCTGTTGCTGTATTTGTTGTTCTTGTTGCTTTTGTTGTTGTCGATTATGCTGTTGCTGCAGATGTTGCTGTTTTATTTGTTGTTCTTGTTGTTGTTGCTGATTATTATGTTGTTGCTGCTGTAGTGGTTGTTGTTGTTGTTGTTGCTGCTGCAAGGTCTGTTCATGAGTGTCAATTTGCAGCTGCTGTACGAATGCCTGAGGTTGCGCCCCCAGTTGGTGTAAAGACATGGGCTGCTGTGGCTGTTGCTCCATAGCTTGCTGTGTTAGTAAGACTGGCTGCTGAGGCTGAACTTGTAACTGTTGAACTACGGGCTGCTGTACATACATCTGCTGCTCAGGGTCGCGTTGGATCATTGCAGTCGAAAGGCTCAGATGTCGCTGCTCTGCCCGTGGCTGCACCGTGGCTGCCGTACTCTGGGGTGGCTGAACTGCATCCGCTGGCTGCTGTTGAAGCAGGGTGGCTTGGGCCTCCATTTGCTGCATCTGCGGTATGGTTGTCTGCTGCTGTTGATGTTGGACAATGGTCTGTGGAGGGACCACGTTAGGATGAGCCTGCCATTGTGCTGCATGGGAGGTGACGTCAGTGGGTTGCAGGGGAGTGGCAGTGGGCTGAGGCTGGGGCACAGCGCCCCCCACATGTCCAATGGGATCAGCGGCCGAGAGGGGAGCAGTGGAGGCATTAGTGGGCGCTTTTGGAGAGGCGGGGGACATGTATGAGGAGGCCATTGACGCATGGGGGGTGGCAATGTGTGACCCGTCTGAATGGTATGGCTGTGTGTTTAGTGATTAGGACAGAATGATGGGTGACATGAAGGGGAAAGACAGTGGTAGAAATAAAGGTGAGTAAGCTTTGCTATGGGGCATTAACAATCAAAGCAATTCACATTCATTTAGAACATTGCAAGAGACCTAGCTTAGTAACAGTAAGGGTGATTTATAGCACAGTACATTACTATTTGAATGGGGAAAATAGAAACTAAACCAATATACCGTAAAACTGCAATTATTAATATGGGCTTTTATTTGCTCACATCAATTCAACAGGCCTTTATTTGAGACCGGTGTTTACTTACCAAAAGCATAATATTTTGACAGTTTTTTTTAACTTCAAATTTTTCTAAAACATTTTTAAGTGTGTGAACATTCTTGCGATAGAAATACCATGTCAAATGGAAGAAATCCAAATAGTGGTCTAGAGGCTCAGTAAATGGGAACTGTATAATAATAAGAAAAAGACAGGCTTCTATTTGGGACCTGGCTATTAGTTGACATTTTACGATACCTGAATAGCGGTGCTTTAGTTCTAATAGTAAGCAGTTAATGTACATTTTAGCTATTAAATACGTATCTTAATATTAACCTGAGAATATTGTTGAGATACACTTGGTGACATCTGCGTTGCCATGAAACCAGGCTGAATAAATGTTTGGCCTACAGGCGCCCCACCAGTGTGGCCCACGGATGTACTGGCTCCCCCAGCAGTCTGGCCAATAGGCACATTTGGAACCCCTCCACTCTGACCAATGGGAAGAGCAGGGGGAGGAGCTCCCACCCTGGTGCTCTGCAGTGAGAACAAATACAACAATACAACTTCACAACACGCTGCTGTGACCAGAGAGCATGTGAATGCGTCTTGGTTGGCATGAGCCTGGAAGCTTACAGAGGCGGCAGAGGCCAGGCCAGGTGGAGGGTGTGCATAGGAAGGGTCTGCCTGCTGAAAGTACGCCTGGCTCGGGCCACTTCCATAGGACTCAACGCTGGCCACTCCCACGCTCTCACCTTCTGAATGCAGCGTTTCACGGTGGGACAAAAAATCACTCAAATCAGATAATGGTGTGTGTGTGTGTGTGTATGCTGCACGTGTCCAGGCTAATAAACCTACCAGGCAGGCTCAGCATCTGCGACTCCGTGCCCCTTCCTCCTCCTCCTCCTCCTCCTCCCGTCTGTGTGGACGCTCCTCCTCCTGGCCCCAGCGAGGAGGAGCAGGAGGGATGCGGGCAGGTGTAGGGGCCGGAGGGGAGGGTGGAGTCCCTCCTCTCCTCCAAGCCCTGCTGCTGCTGCTGCTGCAGGAGCTGCTGCTGCCGACGCTCCCGTGACTTCTTGATGAGAGTGACTCTGTCCCGGATTGACTTCCCCACCACCTTAGCATCACTCTCATGGAAGAAGCCTGACTTCACCTGCAATCAGAGAGAGAGAGAGAGAGAGAGAGAGAGAGAGAGAGAATTGCACAAATTAGAGAACGTTGAGAGCATGGAGAGGAGCAGAAAACAAGTTTAAAAGAGAGATAATTAGAGTTAATGTGTGTGTGCGAGTGTCAGAGAGCGAGAGAGAGAGCGAATGAGAGAGAGAAAGAGAGAGGGGGGGGGGGGACGACATAATAAATTAGAGGCAGGAGTTAGGTCGAGTTAATCTGGGTTGGTGTCTAACAACATGTACTGTAGCAATGCCTGACAAATGACCTTGAGGAATACCGGCATACATCAGTGCCCCTGTAGGCTTTGTTTTTCCACTTCTTTCTCGTGCGTCACTCGCAGCCCAGCCCTGCCAGGGGAACAGAGGGAAGGCGAGTCTCACCATCTCCATAGCCACCTCTTCGGCGCTGTCATTCTCCAGGTCGTAGCTGAATTCGATGGCCTCGTTGTCCTTGTGCTTGCCCTTCAGCTTCTTGGGGTCCTCCACCCAGATCCTGAGGGCCAGGCATTCCTGCACACCCGTGTCTTCCTCGGCTAACTCCACCCGCACCCCCGTGTCCTCCCCGAAGAACGCGTGCGTCAGGAGGTCTCGGATGGAGAGTCTTCAAAGAAGCGGAGGAGGGGGGACAGACATTGCATTGCATCCAGCAGGGCAACAACGGCAAATGGACTGCATTTATATACGGCACGTTTCCAACCTTCCGGCCAATCAAAGCACTGTGAAGTATAGCCTCACATTCACCCATTCATACACCGATAGCGGTGGCTGCCATGTAGGGCGCCAGTCGACCACCGGGAGCAGTTAGGGCTAGGTGTCATGCTCAAGGACAGATCGACACTTGAAGTAAGTAAGTAAGTAAGCAGGGTTTAAACAAGGAACTTCTGTAACACCTATCGCCACTGCGCCCACTGCCGACGCCCCGATATAATTATATATTTTATCATGTCATAAAACGCTGTACCTCTGGCTCTTGTTCTGGCGAATACAGCCCTCAATGATCTCTTTAATCTCGGGGTCGTTGACTTTATCAAAGCTGGCTGGCTTTATACCCTGAGTGTGGAAAATATTGAATTAGCCTTTAGTTAAACACAGAAAATGAACCACAGCTCCAGAACAACACACACACACATATGATCACTGAAGACATTAATAGAACTACAACACAGATTTCCATTCTGTACAGCCAGAGACACTCACGCTGGTGACTTTGCGGTAGATTTGAGCAGCATTCTGGCATTCAGAGTAAGGGTACTCTGACGTAGCCATCTCTAGCATACACATTCCAAATGCGTACACATCCACAGATTCATCATAGTGCTCCTCGTACATCTCTGGAGCCATGAACTCTGGTGTTCCTGTAACAAACCACACATTCATTTTATTTACTGTGGTATAGCACTGTTAGAGCCAGAAAAGGACCAAATTAACTTTTTTGCCAATGGAAACCTCAAATTCAATTGAAAGCTCTCTAGCACTGTTGCTGTTGCATGAATTTAACCTTATTCGACTAAAAGCCACTCAAAGTGCACTGGCCTAGAGGGCTTTCTGAGCCAAAAAATGTACTCTGTGATGTGCATTTGTAAGTGGATTTTGAAATAACTGTATAAATAATAATCTATATTCCTCATAAGCAGTCGATGTCTTAAAAACATGTCATGTGGCAGTTCATAGATCCAGAGATACGGTATTACAATAATGTATAAGCATAGTGTGCTGATGGATCCGCATCTTTTGCTATGCCTTGTGCTCATCTCCTAACATAGACACAAGTGAGAGTCTGAGATAGTGTTTATAGTCGGGGTATTATACAGTGCAGAGGGCTCATCACTTCATACGAAAGATGTTTAATCATCACCGCCTCAATGCCCATAGCCTGGCCCTGTCCGATTACTGCTCTCAGCACAATCTTCTATGTGATTATAGCCTGGAAAGCCCGATTGCATCAAGGTTCTCTCAGCAAGGGCAGGCAGACCAGTCAGCAAGCAGTGTGTGTGACTTAAGTGTCTTGTCGTTCAAGTCAAGCTTGTGTTTTAAAATGTAGAACAGAGTTCCAACAATAGTGGAGATGACCAAGCCATAAAACTGTTTAACACTGCTCCAGTAGTTTTAAAATAAACCCAAGTTCTACACCCATTAGGGCACAATGACTGCAAACATTCATTGGGTGTCCAGAACATACTGACTAAGTATATTATGTGTCGGGCTACACCAGGCAAACAGTACCGATGACACTCTTGGCAAAGGATGTCCTCATAAGTGTGGCCAGTCCCAGGTCTCCTATCTTGACTGAGCCCGTGGGCCCCGTGATGAAGATGTTGTCACACTTGAGGTCCCGATGGACTATGGGCGGGGTCCTGGTGTGGAGGAAGTGGAGACCCTTCAGGATCTGTCTACACCAGCTCCTCAGGACCTTGGGCTTCATCACCTTGAAGCGCTTCAGGTAGCTGTGTAAAAAATAAGATAGTTCAATACTCCTATTTAAAGAATATTTCAGATACACATTGACAGACATCTGGTGTGGGTGGACCATGGACAAGGGCGAAGGTATATTATAAGTTATATATATATATATATATATATATATATATATATTGAATTTTACTGTATATTGCTCTCATCTTATTTTAGCTCCCATTAAGACACTTATAAGTAATACATAAGGGCTCTGTTTCTCATACATGAATTAAACATAGCCCTGCGAGTCCATGCTGATCTCTTCAACTATATTTCTCAGCCATTATTGTCTGGAACCCTTAAATGCAAAAGTGTTTGTTATCCGTTCAGATTACTAGTCCGACGTCCGAAAGTGACGTCATCAAGTACAGTACACGGCACGTTTCAGTTTCCACTGGCGCTGATTCACACGCACTTATTGAGAGAGATAAAGGTTGGTAGTCCTCCCAGTGAGAGGAAGTTTGATTTAATCAACTTTATTTTATATTATTCAATTATTTTAGTCTTTGACTACGTTTAATCCCTGTCTGGGAAACGGCCTCATGAGGTCGTTAAGGCATACCTGTATTGCAGACCCTTTCCTACCCTACCCTTGATGTAAACACAAAAGGAGCGCTCACGTTTTGAGCGTCCCTGAGGTCATGAGTTCGGTGACCAGGACAATGCACTTCTTTCCTCGTAGCGCCGATTCCCAGGAGTCGTAGAAGCGGACGATGTTGGGATGCTGCAGCCCCTTAAGCATCTCCGCCTCCTCCTTGAAGCGCTGCTGCTCTGCCTTGGTCAGCTTACGGTCCTGGGGTGAGTTAAATGTTAAAGTTAAATGTGTGTTTGTGTGTGTGTACATTTGTTCCAGCCTGTTAGCATGATCGTTAGCAAGACACTGAACATTACAACCACCTTCTGGAGGTAACATTGCTGCCATTCCTGAAGTGTGAAGGATTTAGGGAAATCTGTTATGGAAATCTGTTATGGAAATATTTCTATGCTGTTCCTGCATGACGAACTTCCTTGTATCACCCAGCAACCTACATGTATGCCTTTATCACCAACATGCACTACACACATATTGCCACTAGATGGTGATAGCAAACTATCGGAGGACCAAGAGGACAACACCCAATCCAGAGCTCTAAAACACCCATTTTTGCTGCATCTGCCACCACACACCAGTATGGCATGGCGGATATGAAGGAAGATGCTGCAGAAACCCTGTTCACTGGCACAGGCAGCATCCCTTAGGTGCACCAGGCAGCCACAGACTAAACCCTTGGTTAGCCAGCTGTAAATAGACTATTCAGACATAAGCTTCACGGCCGGTGCCTGGAAATTGCTATGCAATGCAGTTTTCCGCTCTGCTGTATTCAAATGTTTTTTATTTCATGTACATATATATTCATTTTATACATGCATGTACGCTTATATTTAACACATATCTGGACCTGGTGGACATTTGGACTAAGCATTACATTTAAGTCAGCATGATACATTTATCCAAGCCGCACAGCTGTTGTCTTCTGTATCCATGTGTCTCTCTTAACAAATAATACTGGACATTTTACCTTTGTTGACCTTGTGACCTACCAATCTGGGATTTTATTCAGTGTCCAAACAGTCCAAATAGAAAAGATTGAGGACTACAAAGCTTAAATCAACAGCTGTTTTTGGTGGCATGACCATTATATAAAATCAACTAGAACTAAAGGCTTAATGCCACTTTATGTAATCCCAGACACATTTTGACAACGTTTCGGGCCGGCAGCCATTGCAGTGTCGCAAACAGAACACACTAAAAATATCCATCATAACAACGCTGACTTTCCATTGATTGATACAGTTGATGCTAAGCATGACGTTTACACCAAACCAGAGTCCAGAGTGAGGTCTCATCCTGCAAATGTAAATAATCAATGTCCATGTTCTACATCTTCCTTGTTCCTTTATTATTCTTCCATGGCATCTCTCATTCTCTGCTAATGGCTGTTCTTTCTCCTGTGTTGGTCCCTGATACATTCCACAGGATTTTGTTCTTTGCCAGTTTGTTAGGGCTCAGTGACATTTTCCTGAAGCATCGATGAAGGCCTGTGTCGAACACCTCACATTAACAGGGTGTTCGACACGCATTGTAATTCTTGTGTTGTGTATGTGTGTGTATGCACTTGTCTCACTCTAGTCCGCTGCGTTGTAACCACACTACAATAAACTACAAACCTTTTTTTCAAAAGGTTTATAGTTTAGAGACGGCAGTTAAAAACCTTTCCAGTGCATTAACTTTGTTGTTCCTAACTTGCATCTTAACTACATCCCGTCTCTTTTCAGAAACACTGATATAACCAACATATATTGTATCACCTCGTTATAGAGGATATTCTTGATCTCATACAAAGCCATTGGTGTATCAGTGTCACCCTCAGCTGGAACACACCGATAAGACACCTGCTGCACTCCTCTGTAGTCCTTGAACTTATCGTGTTTTTCTCGCTCCCCCTTTTGGGCAGTTGTGGGAATGTTCAAGGCTTTTTGACCATTTAACAATGGTTTGTTTCATTGCTTTCATTGGCATGAGACAGGTTATGTATCAATGGCCTTACTTCTTCTGCAGCATATTATATACAGTTAACTTTACCATTATGAAAATGTGATTTGCATATGTTTTCCATGTTGAACTATGATGTGAACACTAGTTACATATGAACTAGTTTACTTTAAGTCATGCTTCATGCTTCCAAGAGAGGTTACCGCAACAAATCACGTTTTATGAATGGGACTTTTAACTTTAACAGAATTTTGCAGCGTATTCACCTACACCAGTCCAAGTATGTCATTCTTAAATCGAACCATTCTGTCAGATTTTGTGACAAAATGCCTGCGAGTGCATGTCTTTACAGTACATCTACATGTACGTCATGTACCTTCAGAACTTCCTGGGTCAATGGTGGCACGACGCTAGACGCACAAAGTGTCTCTCTCTCTCTCTCTCACGCACGTGCACACACACACACACACACACACACAAACTACAACAACATCTGCTCTCAAAGGGAAAGGTGATAGTATCCTTCACGTGCCACATTAATAAGTCAGAAGCACGTCTCAATGTCTTGACACCGGTAAAAACACCATAACTGCCACTGATAGAAACGAGAATGAAAGTAAAACACAAATAGACTTACGATGACATAAGCAATACGGTAGCTGCTTCAGTACGAGGCTACAATGCATAGAACAAACAGGACTTGACCATCAGACATATGGGATGAATGGGGGGAGGGGGGGTGGCAACAAAGAAACAGAGGAATATGGTGAAAGGGGGTTTGCTTGAGGCTATGAAAGGACTCTATTGTAACCAGATTGTGGCTGTCTTTTTTCTTTTGTCAATTCTCTTCAAGCCAATATGCTAGTTAGTAGAGTGGCATGGAATGAAACATTTCACTACAACCAGGCTAGGCTGCTGAGCCAATTTCCTCTAATGACTCAGAAGAACTGTCAATGAGTGCAGTTTATAAACACGTTTTGGGGAGCCATACCAAATGAAAGGAAATGTCGCTATTCATTAAATATTAGGGCAATAACACAATCTATACATAAATTCCTTCTGCAAATGTATTAATTCCATAGAATGTTTGGAATGCATTTAAATGTGTAACATTTTGTGAGTCCGAGTAGTGAGTAAACACCACTGGCTTTTAGTCTACAAATGATCACGGCACACATCTACAGTACATCAAGCATTCAGATTTAGTGTGATAGCAACACGATGATGTGGTTAAAGTCGTTTGTCTACTCACTAGACAAATATTTATTCATTTATTATATATTTGTATCAAAGCTTTCACTGCAGTTTTCCTTTTTATATAAGTAAGATGTCGCTGAGTAAGCAGTTTTGGATCAGGCACTCTTCAGAGTAAAAGGTCAAACTGTGTCTCTTCTTTTAACACAGGTAAAACACAGACAGAATGTGACATAGGCTATAAGGCATCTTGGGAAGGAATGGGGGTATATTGTGTTGGCAGAGAAGAGACTCTCATATCATAAACATAAATCGTGATACCGTTACTGTCATATTCAGAGGCTTTATTACATGTTGCTTTTTCGCTTTCTTCTAATATTTACATTATTTAAATATTGAGATGGGAGATTTTTCCTCCTGCCTCAACCCCAATGAGATCACTGGCCCCAGACCAGCCCCAGAGAGGGGGTTATTCTTGGTGCAGCCAGTCGTGTGTATGGATGAACTTGCATGCTTGTGGCACTCCTGTGAGGCAGTAGTAAGCATTTCAGTGCCTGGGAATGCAAGGTGGCTGTAATATTAGAGTACTGTAATCTATGGCCTGAGTCTCATCTCAGATTAGCAGCCTATAGGCCAGAAGGCCATGTTCACAGCATATTGTGGTCCTTTGTAGTTATTCACTATTGTGTGCTAACCTGACATCCTAGATGGATTTGTGACTAAAATTCCGTCTGGGATGAAACAGTTTAAAAACGGCAGGCACTTAAAATACTTGGCAAATGATTGGATGAAGCATCTGGTCGCTTTCGCTGTCAGCACACCTAGTTCCCCTTACTTAGTTCCGCACACATAGTTCAGTTACTACTCGGACACAATCGCAATGATCTCAAGGCTTTCCAGACTGTTTTTTGCTTCAAAGATAATCAGGGTGGTCTCGCGAGGCTAGTTGTGTGCTCCTATTTCATCCAACCTTGTAGTAGAACTGACTTCTCACTTGGCTCTTCACAGGGGTGTTAGAGTGCAGGGTAGTGTGGTATAGTAACAGGTCAGAACCTCAATCGCCAGCTGATGCAGTCAAATTACTCTGAATGTCTCCTCCACTGAAGAGTGTGTTAAATCTTGTGTGATTCACTGATTGGCACTACATTACCATAATACTCATGTGGCCAATTATTCAGCCTGAGGATCAATACTGCATTAAAATCATTTAAAATCACTTCATATTAAGGCTGTCCATGATAACCTTCTGGTGGTGATCGTACTGAAGTATCTGGCTACATGGTTATGGATGGTGTATGTTGTAATAATATACTAAATTAGTGTGGAGAAATATTGACACGTTTATAATCTCTGTCAACATGACATGCCTATTCACAAGAGCAAATTAGTACCTTTAAAGGTATTGTACGCAATTGTAAGATAATTTACATTTTGGCGTGGTGCAGACCACACACACAAGTACAATATCCCAACCTTGGCAATGTGTTTCCAATGTGTGGGGCGGAGCTTGAGAGAGCACCCTATGGCCCTACGAGGTGGTTTGCTTTGATTTGAGCCCAAATTAATCATGCGTTTTCAAGATTGATTTAGGAACCAGCCCCCATTAAATGTGGGTCTAATCAAATCTGATGTGTTGTATTCAGGTTTGTTTATCAGTAATCAATATCTATCTAATCCAACACCAACTGGTGTTTTGTCAGTTCCTCTCTAGACTTTAGCTACTGTTTTTTTAAGTTGTTTTATTTGCATGTATGGTCTAGCTAGGGTAAAACAATAAAACCAAAGAAATCCCCAAAATATTCCTAAAATTACCTATATTTGATTCAGACATTTTAAAAAGACATCATGTGTCCGTTAGGCATAGCCTAGACCAGTGTGGATACCAATCACTGACGATTATGAAATTAATACTATTAATACTTTAATACTTCAAACAGGGTTCTTCCTGTTTCTGTGAAACCACCGTACATCTCTGCATTGGCATTAGGTTGTTTACAGCTGCTGTTATATCAACACTGGTCATATTGACTTGCTGGGTTGGTTCGGACCGCGTAACCTTTGCAAGCTTGGACGCACTCGGATCAGACCTCTCTGCTCAGACACCCCCCACCACGGCCTCCTCTGGCCGGGCTGTGGTTTTGGGTGTTGTGTCAGCCTTGTGGGGGGAGTTGTGCCAGGCCAGTCTGGGTGTACTGGGCTGAACCATTCAGGCTTCTGGTTTTTGTTTCGGCCTGACAGAAACCCACTGTAATTAACTCCCTGGGTCACTCTGGCCACTAACTCACCCAGACAATGACACACTGGGGGGAAGAGGGGGTTGGGGGCAGACAGACAGACAGACAGACAGACAGACAGACAGAGAGAGAGAGAGAGAGAGAGAGAGA
>JAODVN010013842.1:0-11210 GCA_025434125.1 Chologaster cornuta
ATTGATTTGAGTCAGGTGTGTTGGAGCAGGGAGACATTTAAAACATGCAGGATAGCGGCCCTCCAGGACCGGAGTTGGACACCCCTGTACTGAACCCATGCCATGCTCTTTAAATATAGTTTTTCCAGCTTACATATCACTCTTATTTGGATTGTTACTTTGCAAAGGCTACTCACTTTAGAATCAGGTTCATGGTTTCTTTCCTATCCTTCCCTTGGAAAGGCAGTGATCCCGTCAACATCTCAAACTGTGAAACAGACATCCTTAGTTAACAGATGGGCAATACATACATAGGTGTATATCTATACACATTAGCCATAACACGATTGCAATATGTAAACTAAAAAGTGAGCTGCAAATGCCAGGAACTATCTTTTTATTATTTTTTAACCTACCATCAGTACCCCAAATGACCACCAGTCAGCGCTGTGGATATGTCCCTGCCTATTGACAACTTCTGGTGCCATGTACTCCACAGTTCCACAGAAGGAGTAGGCCTTCTTCTCGTGGTCAATGGCCTCTTTACACAGGCCGAAGTCTGGAAGACACAGAAAGACACACAGGGTCAAATTTATACTGCACAATACCGTTCAATCGCTGGAGCATGCAAACAATACACACGAGAGAGGAAAATACAAATCTGAACCACACTGACTGATAAATGTCACTCAATGTTCAATAAAGAGTGTAAAGAAGTGAATGAAAGAGAAGTCTCACCTGTAAGTTTTATGTGACCCTCCTCATCCAGTAGAATGCTGTAAGAATGTTACAAGGGTTAACTGCGAAACCTATGCAAGATACGCTATGAAACACAACAGGAAACTTAAATCAAATGAGATACTCTGAACTACTATTATGTTGGTACAGTTCTTGTTTAAAATAAACCTGAACAGTTTTTTATTTAGACCATGTCTCTATTGGCCATCTGATAAAAAAGGTATAGGTATGATGATTGGTTAGAATCCAGCAATAACTTTACACCTTTTTATGGAAGGGGACATATTTGATAGGTTTCACAATAAAGTAGAGTAAAGTAGAGCCCTTTTCAATCTTGTAGCTGGTAGAAATAAAAAGCTCAACTGAAAGTTATCAAATACCCTGCGCGCACACACATACACTTTTCTAGAATTGCCACTGCCCTTTAAACAAAACTGACTTCACAAATGGAAAAACTATTGCAGTAAGACACCTTCTATGAAAGATACACCAGGTCACTCTAAATGCAAGGCTCTTCTAAGCATATAATGAAGGACAAGGTATTATAGCTTGTAATCCCACTAAGAGTGAGAGATAGGGTGAGTGATTTGCGCCTTACTTTTCAGGCTTGAGGTCTCTGTAGATAATGCCCAGGCCATGGAGGTGGTCCAGTCCCAAAGCTAGCTCTGCTAAGTAAAACTTCACGTCCTCCTCTGTAAACATGACCTGGGAGAGACAGAGTACAGTTTTCATACCTAATGTGTCATTCTTAACTCTGCCAGGTACTCAAGGAAAGGATCACTGGACATAACAGTGAATGGGGGATAAGGTGATGGCAACTCCAACCTCTTTGGACAGCCTTGTGAAGAGGTCACCTCCTCTGAGGAAGTCAAGGATCAGATATAACTTCCCTTCAGTCTGGAAAGCTGCGGAATGTGTGTGTATGTACACAAGCAAACAGAGACACAGTTAGTAGAGTAGAAACTGGCCACTGGAACAAAACATAAAAACATTTAAATGGAATTAAAAACAAGCATTTATAAGGAACGATTGGGGGGCACTATCTTAAACCTGCCGCAACGCAACTGGTGTAAGACCAACGCAGTAGCCATTGTTATAATATCTCTGCTTAATAGTCATATGTACAATAATACTTGCCTCAATAGTCATATGTGTTAGCTTTAAAATGCTATTCAAACTGTTTATACTTGATAATATATACCAACCAATTCGATTTAATTAAATAAATGATTGTTGACAAACTATCATTTTGATACATCATTGGAGATTTGATTTTGATTTCACAACCAGCAAAAACCTGGTCTAAAGTCAACACGCGGTGCATAAAGATAGTATTGCCTAGGGCAGGTGCATAAAGTACGATACACTCTGCTGGTTACACGCACAGAAGCACACAAACATGAAAAGGATTAAATGTAATCTGCAATTTGTGCCTTGTACTTTAGACTATGCACTTAGATGTCTAAAGTGGGGCCCTAAAACAGAAACAATAAAGTAATATTTGAATAAGAAAGGAATTCAAACTACTTTTATCAACCACTAAATACAAAAATGTGACACAATACGTTCAAATGTCATACAATACGTTCCAAAACTGGAGGGGAGGAGCTTCACACTGACTCACCATAGTGCAACTTGACTACAAATGGATGGTTGACATCAGCTAGAATGTCTCTCTCCATCTTGGTCCTCACACGGTCTCTCACTGATGGACAAAAATAAACCTGTTATTGTACGAGCACGTTTAGGGCTGTGCAAATAATATTGATTGGGCCGAGTATCGCAAAACTCCTTCTCCACAATGCTGTATCAATTTTCAAGCCCCTCGTATTGATATGTAAAAGTTGAATTAGGCACAAATAAAATATACAGGAATAGGAATAGATACACAAATTGAAGGATAGAACTTAATCATCGATGTAAAATACATTAAACAGATTTAACTGTTGTACTTTTTATCTATAAACATTTTCAGTAAATTATGTATTATATTATGTATTGTATCACACTTATAAAGTGCAAAATGACTGTTCAGTTGAAAAAGAGGCACCTAATCTAGCCGACATGTTACATGACACAGATACTATTAAGGGTATGCCTACATATTCTCACATAATCGTGTGACAATGAACCTGCTCCCACGTTGTTTACGGTGTTATCAAAGCCCCCTCAGAAACAACACTTGAAACCGCAGTGCTGCAAGTTTAAAACCTCAATGCTAACCTGGGTGGTTCCTCTTTACAGGAAGGAAGTGTGGTCTTAAAACATTCGCATGCGCACACACAACGTGAAAATGGCATTTTTATACACCATAAAAGTGATAAACAAACAAAAAAAATGTATCTTACTGTGTTAAATTAAATGCATATTGTGTAAAATCCAGTACAGCACATGTATAATACCCATAAACAAATTGCACTTTTACCATGAAATCCTTCAGTTCCACAGTACTACATTTAGCAACAGCTGCACCAGCCTTCTGCATGAACGCACAGCCAGTTCAGAGTTGGCAAACATAGCGAACGTTTGCGAACACGAGCAACCATAAAACTGTTTTCTGGTTGCTTGTGTTCTCCATGAACGTTTGCAAACATAAAACTGTTTTCTGGTTGCTTTGTGTTCTCTGCAAATGTTTTGTTCTCCGCAAACATTTGCAAACATATAACTGTTTATTGGTTGGTTTGTGTTCTCTGCAAACTTTGCAAACAAAAGCAAATAGTCTGAGGAGGTAGTTCTCGGCAAACACACATTGAAGCTGGACGAAGGGTGGCGTTTTTTTTAGGCATGTCTACACAAATCGTTCAAAATTCATGTTCAAAGCAAACATGTTCGCCATGAACGTTCGCCACTGTTTGCCAATTCTGAACGCACCTCAGATGTAGCTTATCAGTGTCGATATGTTTGCTGTAAAAGCAAGCAAGACTCCAGCATTTACCGCTCAACCCTGACATGTAGATCCATTTTCATCATTTCTACAGCTCTTACAGCACTTTTGCTTCATCTTCAATAAAGCTTATCACTGAATTGATATGTAACTGACTCTTGGCTCGTCAAGTATAGATTTGTAAAAATGTCACCTGTTGCTTAAGGACACTGCAAGATAAATGGGTCATTCGTTTAATTATTTTGGTCCTGTGATGATGTTATTCACGTTGGGCGCAGGTTAACGTACCTTTCAGTGTAGCCTTCCTCAGCACTTTCATTGCATATAATTGGTTGGCATCGGGCAGTGTCACCTTTCGCACCAAGAACACCTGCAAAACACACACGTGCACACACACACACACACACACCATGAGTTGGTACATGGGTGCAACATTTAAAGACGGTTGTAAAGATCAGAGGGATGGTACAATATTGTGTTGTATGTGACAGCGTGGGTGGGGAACTGTCAACAGCAGGGGTCCCCAATCCTGGTCCTGGAGGGCCGCTGCCCTGCATATTTTAGATTTCTCCCTGCTTCAACACACCAGGTTCTAATGAATTGGTCATCATAACAAGCTATTTTTTTAGCCTAGTATAGCCTAGTTTTTACTTGTTTTTTTAGCTACTGTAGCTCTCGATGCGAATTAGCTAATTCTACCTACAGCAATTCAATGTTATTTATTATGCTATTAAAAGGCAGTTAATTATTCTCAAAAACTTAAATCAAAACAATATCCCACCACAGCGCCTCCTTACAAACATGTCTATGAGTGTGTTACCTTCCCAAAAGAGCCCTGTCCCAGCACTTTGAGAAGTTCAAAATGGGAGGCATCGGCCTTCTCGGAACCTTCTTTGACCACGTGGGTGATGTTGATCTCCTTGATGTCCCCATCCTCCTTCAGAGAAAGACAGGAGCCTTTAGCCAGTCCATCAGTCAGTTGATAGATTACATAATGTTGTCGGAAAGCACAGAAGCGTTTTTTTATCACTAATGCTAGTGCTAAGAGTAGAGACAGATAGAACAGGAGCCATCATTGTTAGTGTTTGTGTGCGGGCATAATATATATGCTTATATAATATGATTATTTGATTTGCAGGGGGGCAAGAAAACACCCTGTTGTTAAACAGAAAGAGAAAGGATGCTGGGAAGACATTGGTGTGAGAAAGCGAGAGCGAGAGAGAGAGAATAAACTTACTGGCACCAGACCATAAATAGTAAAGGGGTCAGAACACTGCCAGTAAATATCTTACAGGAAATACAGAATTAGTCTTTTCAATATAACCAAATCATCATTTAAGCACTTCTCCATTTCAATGGGTGGGGCAGTGACTTGTCAACATTTAAATTGCCAGCATATATCAACAGTATATGCCACTCACCAGTCAGGGTTTGCACTACTGTAATATCAAATTCCCTGAAGATTGTGATAATATTTTGCATAAAAACTACTGATGTAAATATTTGACCAATGATCAGACCCAACATTTATTTAGAAATCCAAAAACGTAATACAACGTCCAATATCATTTTGACTAATAGCAACTCAAATAATGAAACGTGCTGCAAATAGATAGATAGTCCATGATTAATGTTCCGTGTAGACTTTTTATTTTTATGAATTGCAAACATGGCAATATATAAGCCTGTTGCTTATAATCTTACAAAGATAACACACTTTAGACACCTTAGCTGTCATCAAGTACCTAAGGAGCCACAATCATAACAGGAAACCATAACAAACTGAAGTGTTTGTAGATAACAATGACAATGTTTCCATGTAAGGACAGGTCAATAAAAATGTTTAACTCCATCATAACTTGTATACATCTGTCTCTCTCCCTATATACAGTATATATTTAAATAATATAACAAATAACACCGTTGGCGCATGTATGAAGTCAAGGTACCAACATATCATAACGTTACCGTCCAGAGGGTCCTGTCAGCAGGTGAGGTGTCCGGCCTGATGCCTGCCGGTGCAGCTGTGGTGTAACTGCTAACCGTACTAACCGTTGTTGGCTTGTTCTGCTGACGTCTTACAAAATACAACAAGCGGCTCAGGGTGAACCTTCCCTTGTCTTTCTCCATGTCAGCATTGCTCTGCCCTCAGCCCCCATCCACTTCATCTGACCTGCTCCTGCCTCACGCAGTAAGGCCTATATCACCAGAAGCACCCCCGGCCGAGGACGGCCACACTGACATTCGGCCGCGCTCATGGCGAGGGGGGGGGCATTTGCCTTTGCACACAACAGCGGGGTCGGGGACGGCAGGTGGAATATCCGCTTCGCGTCGACCCCGTGTGTCTAAACCAGCCCGCCAAACCGCTTCTCCAAAAGTCTCCCTCTCGCTCTGCTAACTGGATCTTATCAGACAAAAACCTCTGCACTGTCAGGTCTGCAACAACGGCAACAAGTGAGCTGGGGACCCAGGCAGGCAGGAAGGAAGAGCCTGCTAGCAAACTCTCGCTCTCTCACTTTCTCAGACCTGCAGCTCTGCGAGTACGCGGGGAAGTAGGGGGCACACATGTCCCTCGCTCCCGCTTCTACATGCAATCATTTGACACTGTAGTGAGATGATGGACGTGAGTGTGGAGATGCAGCAGGAAGAAAAGAAGGGGAAAGACTGGATCTAAATAAGGAAAAGTGTGATCTTATGGACTCTGATCATCCCAATCTGAACCTCTTAATTGTTCAACCCTCAATTGCGTTATTATTATTATTTAATGTGTTTCTCTCTCCTGTACGGGAAGACACAGGCCTTATTCAGATGCTTGGTAATCTAACAGTCTGACGCATAAGAGGGTGCTTCACTGCTTCCCATTGGGAAAACACCAAATACTGTCTGAGAGAGAACAGTAAGGCTCCCGCTGAGATTAAAGAACAGCATTATCCTCGTGCAGAGAAAATACCATTCCAAAACAGCGGGTGGCGCTGAAACACAGTCAACGTTCAGAAGAGGTCAGGTATAACACCATACTGTATTAAAGGAGAAGGTCCCCTGACAAGTGTAAATATTGCTAACAGTGTTTATTCAGTACCTTTATTACCAGCCACCTGCAATAATGGTATTTCTAATCGGCAGGAGTCTGACAGCCAAGCGATAGGAAGTGACAGGTGTGTATTTGCTTAGCAAAGAGCAGCAGTGAAGTAGCTGGCCAATGGTTGAAGCTTACCTGGCCTCTAATACGAGCATAGTCCCTCTCTGCCCATTTGATATGGGTTGGCTGCTGTTTGTTTTGGGTGAGGAGGAGAAGAGGTTAATATGTCGTTTACACAACAGGACGTGATGATGGATTATTAGAAATATATCACTTCAAAAAGGAAGGCGGTTTCTACACAGCACACAGACATTTACACATGCATGCACATACAGTACACAACCACACACAGGGTGTAGAGGAGATCTAATCAGGACGGCGATGGCCACACTTGATGGCAGGAAGTCTCTCTTCCCTTCAACTCACTTCCTCTTCTGAGAGTGATGTCACTTCCTGTGCAACTAATAATTAATATGGCTCAGTACACAGCTAAAGCTGTGTGCTTTGTCTTAACCACAGGTTATGTGGAAAGGTATTTCTGAATATTGCTCAGAAATTGGCCACAATAAACTTTATGGGCAGCAATACACTTAGCTAGACGCAATAAACTCTTAGCTAGACACATTTCACAACGTCCAAAAAGGAAACAACATGGCTCTCTTTAGGTCTGCTAAGTACACAATGACATGACTTATTACTTATGTTCAGAGTGCATTGGTTCCTAACTAACAGTCAACAACAAATGCAAGTCTTTATACTGGTAATATCAGTGAGTGTGTTTAAATGTTTTTATAAATAAGAAAAACCCGCAATGGATTTGCAGAACTGAAAAATTCACAGGTTCACAGACCTGTCACTATGTTTACAACAAGACATAAACCCTGTAAACCAATGTGTTGCGTGGGAACCAGCTTGCTGTTTGACAGCCAGCCAGCCAGCATGAGGAAGTGCCATCAGGTCACAGGAGGCAGACCGTAAAGTGTGCATCCTCACCGCGCAGCTCAAAAGGCCGAGCCGCCGAGCAGAGCCTCATATCTGCTGTGCAGGGAGAAAACCCCTCGTCACAGTCGTCACACCTGCGCGCTCTCGCCCAAACACGCGCACACTTTCCTTAACGCTGTGCACATTACATTTATCAAAATAATTAAATTACACACACTAGATCTAAATGACGTTCCCTGAAGGAGCGTATGAACCAACAAGCCACTACTTGCCTGGTGGAAGCGGGTTTTTGTGCGAAATAAGAAACTCCACATGTCGAGAGATTTCCATGTCACAAAGGCGGCTACTCCCTTGTTCGTCTCTAACTCTCAATGTTTCTCTTACAGCGCGCACACACACGCTTAGGCAAGAGCTGTATGCAATACTAACATTCAACGGTACAGCAGTGTGCAGATGGCTGAAAATGGGAAGTGGAAAGGTTTTCATTAATGGATCAGAACAGCGGCCGATTTGGCTGTGAGAGCCCTGAATAAAACAGTGCAATTCTGTGAGAAGGTGTTGGAGAAAGACAGCATTATAGAGAGAAGGGGATAGAAGTCTTAACAGTTCCACACAAGTACATGCTATTTGAAATAGTCTACCCCCCCCCCCCCCACCCCCCACCCTAACAGCCCCCATTGCCACCACCAAAGTAAAATCCATTTTGTCTGACGTTTACCCTCACATTGGTTCACGTTATCATTTCTCACACACGGGAAAGAATATGACTGTTGCATGTTCACGCAAGCTTTTGAAGTGCTGTTTTCTGAATATATTACAGAGGGAGAAAAGGCCAACTTTATTGGAAGGGAGTCATTTCCCTTCAGGATGTTGCATGGCTGAGCTCCAACAAAAGGACAACAAGCTGCAATAAAAGTAAAGAAACGCTATGCCAATGCGTGTGCTGGCAGGTACTTGAAATCACATCCTTGCATTAGACTATTACCGGAAACACACTTTTCACACTGCTAGATAAACTATATGTGATGCTATTCTAACAAAACACGACACAAAGTTGTGCTGAAACACATTTCAGTAATGCAATGTCATGGTGATTAAAATATAACCGAGCTAATGTAATGCTTTGATGCTGACACAAGGGGGCAATGTAGGTTTTCAGCCAGGATTTTCACATGTTTTAAACTGAATTTCTCAAAAGGTTGTATGGCCAAGTAAGGGCATGTTCGCAATTGTTTGCACAGAGAAGAGTTTTCAGTACCGTAATCACCTCAGCAGAGAGAGTGGGAAAATAATAGTAAGATCATTGTACCGTACAGTAGGAACACTGGCTACGGTCTAAGCCGGACACAATATAGGTTTAAAGTAAAGCTGAGATGAACAAGTCTTCAGTAGACGCAAGACACAAGACATGCTCCAGTCCTCTATTGTATCCTGCATCTGTAAAGGCATCTGCACCTCTTCAAAGTCATGACAGCTTCCACCACTAAAGCAGCGAGACAGAAAGTTGGACATTGAGAGAGAAAGAGGGACTAGTCTAAACATTCACCCAACCATGAGTAAGTCCCGTTATGATGAAAACAACCAAGTTAACATTAGGCATTACTACATACAGTACTACATGTGTACTCAGTAGCGTAGCCAGAATTGTGCGAGTGGGTGGTCATACATTAAACTAGGTCTAACTACTATGTAGTAGGATAGTAGTGCAAGTAGGCTAAAAGCCTAGTAGTATGATATATATGACCACATATAGGCCTGCAGGCACCCACACAGAAACCGTGTCTGTGTGGGTTTCCTCCAGGTGCTGTGGTTTCCCCACTATCTAACAACATGTCGGGTTCACCCTCCAGCCAGTGCCATCTGACCAGTGACACTGGCTATAATCTGGAGCTGGTCCCCGGGTGCTGCACAGCGGCTGCCCACTGCTTCCTTGATGGATGGATTAAATGCAGAGGATGAATTTCACATGTCTGTGTATGTGACAATAAAAGCACCTATACCGTTACACATGCGTGAAATTGACAGCTGCCAATATTCGCCTCCCGTTTATATGCGAGCGAAAGGGGCGAATAAAACCTTCGCTTAAAATATATAAATAAATCATATATAAATCTAAAAGAAAACCTGTCTCATGTCCCTAGTGGGATGAAAAAGCTTTTAAACAGTTCCATCTACTATTTAACCATTCAGTTACACCAGCATACGTGTAATAATAGCTTTCAACTAACAAAGACTATATAGTAGTTAACATATTTGACCAGATTAATACTTCAGTTACATGAAAACACAAAAATACATAAAATCTGAGTAATCCATAATAGAACCTTTCAATTAAAATACACAGTAATATGTCACCAAGGAGGAGTATCTCTTTCTCCCTCTACCAAATGCCCTTTCCTTACCCAAGACTATTATGTTTCCCTCTTTAATAAGGCTGACAGCCAGGTACAGAGAGGTGAATGGAGACAGGTAGCGCCGCAGAAGCTGAAGACATTCGCCTGATTCAATGCATTCGCGTTGGCTGCAATGGCTCAAGGTTCACCTGCTTCCACACACAGTGCAGTGCTTTCATTTGAACTCCCTTGGAGATATTAGAACAGTAGGTGATTGTTCGGGGGGAGAGGAGACAAAATGGTTTCTTGACAGAGGCAAAGAGAAGGGGAAGGAAAGTGTATGACAACATATTCTCAAGATGGTGGGATCAACTCTTGCAGATGTACTGTGCTTTAGGCTAAACAACAGTCGAAGAGGTTTTTTTTTTTTTAAGACCTAGAAGGCTTAGATTCTTTAGATGATTCACAATGACATGTTAACCGCCGTTAACCTTTTAAAATCACTGGGGCTCTGACCCCATCTCCCTCAGTAGGGCTGCTGTCATCTTATGGAAGCAAAGGCATAATTCAACTGTAACCAAGCTAAAGAATAACTGATATTACACTGCATACAACCACCATGGTTGATATGGATATGTGCCAGTAATACAACCATTAACCCAAAAAAACTACGCAATACTGGCAGTGTTGTTATTTCGTTCAAATAAAGCACCTTTAAACCATTTAGATATTTAGGTAGTGACTGAAAATATCATTGTGAACTGCATGTTGGTGGTACATGGTGTTAATCTTGCTGTTGACAGCAATGCTACATGAGAGAAGGTATACACAAACATGGGTCAGATCTGAACGCCCACATACAACATAGTGTAGAACCACAGCTGTGCTAGCTGTAACTATAAGAAATAACATAAAGGTAAAGAGTTTAGGGTCAGGTTGTCCACAACAAGCTTATGTGGTCACGTGGGCGTCACAGCTGGTTCTGTGTCCAAAACGCGTACGTAAAACTGGTGACCAGTGAGAAAAAACTATTACATGCAATATTTTCATATCATCATTTTCATTGGACATACAATTCCAACAGATTAATGGTTGAAATTATTCAAATCCCGCTAGATCATTTGTTCTACTCCAGTCATAATGCAATGCTCAGGCACGCGATGCAACAAACAGAAGATGTATGTCAACATTATCATTTAAAACTCCGGTCCTGGAGGGCCACTATCCTGCATGTTTTAGATGTCTCCCTGCTCCA